>CAOKZL010001740.1:0-291898 GCA_948472985.1 Iguana delicatissima | reverse complement strand
CTCTACGACATACTCTTAAATTACAGGAATGTGATTCAATTCACATTCAGATCCTGATAAAGAATGACTTCTGGTCAGGTTGGAACATGATAGAAGTGGCCTACTCTTTGACTGAAAGCTCCTCTGCCATCATCAGGATGGAAATTCTCAGGAAAGGAAGGGGTCATTTTGAAAAAGAAGGAAAGAATATCTGAGAATATCCGAGAAGGAGGCCATCCCTTGGGTAATACACTGGTTCTTGCGCTGATGCTGTGCCTTAAGAGGGAAAGAGCATTAGTCCCTTCCAGTCATTTTCACTGTGTGGACGAAAGTTAGAATTGTATGTTACATGTAAATGTCTGATACCAAGGCCATTTCTGCCCTACAACTGTTACAGTGCTGCTGTTCCACTTTCAACATCCTGTGGAATTCTGAGGTTTGTAGTTTACTGAGGCCAAAGAGTTCTCTGGCTGAGAAGTCTAAATGCCCCTCCCTAAACTGCAAACACCAGGATTCCATAGAATGTTGAAAGTGGAATAATAGCACTATAAAGGTCTAGTGCAGAAATGGCCATCCTGTGGAATCCTGGGGTTTGCAGTTTAGGGAGAAGCATTTAGCATTCTCAGCCAGAGAGATCGTGGGTCTTAGTAAACTACAAACCCCAAAATTCTACAGGAGGTTGTAAGTAGAATAATAGCACTAAAAAACAGTGTAGCGCAGAAATGGCCCAAGTCACTTCACTTTAGAGAAAAACAGCTTTGTTCTGGTGTATAGAAGCAGTACAAGGAAGTATTAACATGCATTCTGCTTGCTGCTTTCTTTCTTTCTTTCTTTCTTTCTTTCTTTCTTTCTTTAATATCCCACTTTTCCACCAACATGGGAGTGAAGGAACAACACCAGGGCCTAACTGCCTGCTGACTCACAAAGTTCTAGACATGTGTTTGCAGAGGTGTTTTTGTCATTCTGTAAGTGGGTTTTTTATTTTTTATTTTCTTTTTTTTTTTCATTTTTATTATTTATTTATTTTTTGGAGTAGGGGAGTGAAATAGCTGAAGAGACCTGTACGGTTTTGTATTTTGTTGCTATTGCTGCTGCTGTCAAGTTGACTGACTTATGGGGACCCTATGGATGACAGACTACTAAGTCATCCTGTCATCAACCGCTTTGCTCAGGCCTTGCAGATTCAGGGATATGTCTTTCTTTGGATTCAGGGATGTGTATTTCTTGACTGAGTCTATCCACTTGTAATGCAGTCTTCCTCTTTTCCTACTGTCTTCTACCTTACCAAGCATTATTGTCTTTTTAGTGAGTCAGATCTCCTCATGATATGGCCAAAACAGGACAGCTTCAGTTTAGTCATCTTGGCTTCTAGGGCGAGTTCAGGCTTAATTTGCTCTAAGATCCATTCATTTGTCTTTTTAGCAGTCCAGGATATCCATAGAACTCTTCTCCAGCACCACATTTGGAATGAGTTTATTTTCTTCCTATCAGCTTTCTTCACTCTCCAGCTTCCACAGCCATACATAGAAATTGAAAATACAATAGCATGGATAATTCTATATTTAGTATTCAATTATATATCTTTACAGTTCAAGATCTTGTCCAGTTCCTTCATGGTTGCCCTTCCAAGTTCCAGTCATCTTCTGGACTACAGTCTCCATTCTGATTAAAGATTGAGCCAATATCACCACCCAAATTGGGTGGCATGGTGGCAGCCAAAAAAAAAAAAAAAAGTTTTACTTTAAAACAAGATGTGAAGAAACTGTGCAGTTTGTTTTTAAGATGATGAATGTTCCAGGAACATTCCTGGAATCACTAATCAGCTTGAAAACAAGATATGATGCACCTTATATTACATGATGCACCTTATATTAAAGGCAAATGCTGTCTTTGTTTTCTTTTCTTTTTTGTTTTAGCCAAGATAGGCCATTTCCACACCTTACCTTCTTCCAGTGCTGGGGTGTGGGGATCGTGTGAGAAGCCTCCAGCGAGAGGCTCTCATGTCCAGGGTCCTTCAGCTCTGCACGAGCTGCCTGCTCACACGAGAGCCCCGCCTCTTCCTTCCGCAGTGCAGCCTGGGAGTTTCCCAGGCTGCACTGGGGCAGGAAGCATAACCAGCACAGCTCTGGAGGCTCCACACACCAGGTAAGTGCGTGTGGGGCCCGGGAGCAATGAGCGATCATGCACCATTTTCAGCTTCTAGCCGAAAATGAAAAGATGCACGATCGGTGCCTGCCCTACCCTGGAACGTCGTGCGATTGTGAGTGCGTCATGCAATCACTCCTCATAATCGCGCAATGCTCCAGGCACCCTTTTGCATGGAAAATGCCGTGTGAAAAGGGCCATAGTCATGCAGCCTCTGCTACCCCAAGGAAGTCCCTGCCCATGCTGTAAAGACAAAAAAAGCATCTTCTCTTTATACTGTTTTGTGTTGCAGGTTGTCACTCACAACTACCACTCAAGCGGTTATCAGGGGCTTTGTTACGTGTGTTTACTCAAAATTGCCATTCCAGCTTAAAAGAAATATCTGAAAAGGAGTCACACCATCAACCTGATATACTAGAGGGCTAGGTCCTATTTCTGCCTTTGATGATTATTTAGGTACTGCAGGAGTTCTCAAGTTACTTTCTTAAGATAACAAGGTTATTCATCCTATTGTGTGCCTGTTATTTCCTAAAGGTCTTTGAGGATTACTGATATTAAGCAAGAAACATAGCTGTGAATAAATGACTGAAGGGAACATTTGTCTCTTGAGGACCCAGATTCTATCCTACACCTCAGTAGTTTCTGTGTTCCTATCCAAATGATCACATTTTGCACATCTTGGTTTCTGTGGTTCTCTTTCAGGAGCAGAGAACCACCAAGAAGGCTTTTTGATTTCAGTGTGGCAATGTTATATAGGCAGTGACAGCTGTTGGCTTCCAGGTCAGTGAGGTGGTGAGCTCGACTTTGGGTTTCCATCTGAAGCTTAAATAGCTTCCTTAAAGTTCAGACTAAAACCAGAGCATAGATTCACCATCTCAGTGACATGAAAGCCACTGGCTGCCAGTGGATATTTGTTCTTGTAATATGTGTTCCAGTTAATTCCTTGACTTATGGCAACTCTACCATAGGGTTTTTTTGGCAAGATTTATTCAGACAGGGCTTGTCGTTGCCTTCATGTGAGGCTCAGAGCATGTAACTTGGCCAGGATCATTCAGTGGGTTTTCATGGCTGACCAAGGTTTTGAATCTTGGTCGCCAAGAGTCCTAGTTCAACTCTCAAGCCACTATATCATGCTGGCTCAGACAGAAAGATACAGGGAGAAGTGATTTCTGCTTTTCTAGGAGAACCAGTGTGGTATAGTGGTCGAACTAGGCTTTGGAAGATGCCACTTCTGAAACCCACAGGGCCACCTTGGATCAGTGACCTTGGATCAGCCTGGCCTACCACATAGGGTTGATGTGAGGAAAATGTGGGGGAGAGGAGAACCACATAGTCTGCCTTGAGCTCATTAGAGGAAAGGCTGTATAAAAACATAACAAATGACACAAAATTGCCTTTTGGTTGTTCGGACTCTCTGTCACATGCTCTGTGCATGTTTGTATGCACCCCTGCATGTCATTTAAGCTTGTTAAGATTTTTTGCAACATAGGCAGCAGACTCCATTAAATATCAGCATTATATAAGTGTTCTGCATGTCTGTGTCTACCATGTTGAATACCACTGGTCGAGAGATGTTTGGCAGCTCACCTCCCTGCACTCTTCCACTCTGTTTTCATTCTTTTCCAGGCTGTCAGCTGAGCTGTGTCTGTTTCCTACTCTGTTATTTAAAAAAGAGCTCAGAATAAGCATCAGGTTACTTATCAGTGAGGTAAAAGACGAGGCAAGAATGCCGTGCAGAGAAAGAGAGAGCTTCTCTGATAAGATGTAGCTTGACAGATATAGCAAGGAAACAGATGCCACAGGCTGCAGCTGTAATGAGATACATAAATACTGAGGTCTGCTTGAATAAATGGAGGCATCCTCTTCCATAAAGATGTCTGCTGGAGCCCCAGACAGCCATACCTGTGTATTTCAACACTAGCAGTCAGATCTGTTTGATTTCAGAGACAGGAAAAATATGTTTCACTTTGGATTTTTAATCAGCAGGTTTTATTTTCCACCGTCCAGAGTGGCATCTCACCTTTTAACAAGCATTTGAGATTCTTGCTTGCTCTCGGTGACTGAACAGCTAAGGAGCTAAACTTTGAAAACAGCTAAAGCTCACAGGGTTTCTGCCTGTACTGCATAGCATCATGTGGTTTGTCTGGTAGGTTCAGAGAAAAACAATAGACTTCCATCCTCATTGCTTTCTTATTAAAAGAAATTAACATTATACTTTAGCCAAATGGTTTATGGTGCTGTGTGGTTCATGACTGGTCACTGGGGTTGGAAGATGACACCTTGTCATTCTTTCCACACAGTTTTGATAAAGCTTGTGCACCCATATTTCAGTATAAAACTTTGTGTGCCCATGTGTCTAAGGGCTCTTTCACATTACACTTTTATAATGCTATGATTCCACTTCAACTGCCATGGAAACATTCTAAGGAATCATGGGATTTGTGGCTTAGAAAAGGGCTTTTAGAATTCTCCACTTGAGAGCTCCTCGGGTGCCTCTGACCAAAATACAAACTCCAGGATTCCATAGAAGGCAGCCATATCAGTTAAAGTGGGATCATAGCACTATAATTGTGTAGTGTGACAGGACCATATGTGTATATGTATATCAGTTTGAGTTGATGAGACAGGCCAACAAACAATGCATGGAGCTGAAGGATGAAGTCACTGTGTTAGCTTCTTTGTACTTTTAGCTACTGTTTTATATAGCTGTTATGAAAACACTTTTCAGGTATAGCTGCAAATGAATGCTGCTTCTGTTACCAGTTAATGTGTTGGCTATCCATCTGGAAATGCAAACAGCATCTCCAGATAGAAGTGCTAGTCTAAGACTTACAAAATCCTCTCTCTCCTCTTCCCAACAGTCCTTTGTGATACTTGCACTTAATAATGTGAGAAGACATTATTGTGGAGGCTGTTCACATGTGCTCACAGGTACAAAACAAGCACACCTGAGACTCAAGAGTTAGTGCTTGGACAGATGAGAGCTGGTGATTCAACTAAACATCAAAGATATCAATTGGAAGAGAAGCAGTTTTGTGATCCTTCCCCACCCACACATACAGCTTGATTCAGCTGATTCATATTGCTTAGTCATCAACATGTTTATTTGGGAGGAAATGCTCTAAACTCAATGGTGCATATTTCTAATTATGCATCCATAGGATTATAAAGTTATTTTAATCACTAATGGATTCCTCCACCCTCTGCAATATGCTTTTAAAACATTTTTCAGTCTGCTTTCAAATGAGACGTCTTTGAACATCTCCAGGGAGTTCTTATTTATTTTGCCATTTGATTCAAAAACAAATTAGTAGATTGAATCAACTTACTTCAGTGTGGGTAGAACAACAGTTAACCGTAGACATAACATCAGTTTTAAATAGACCTTCTGTACAGCTAGTCTCAACTCATATTTTTATTTCATTTATATTAACATTTGGCCACTTTTCTAGGCAAGATGCCTGCTTAAGCCAGCTTACAGTATGTTAAAATATTTCACATAGGTCTTGGTGTGCCTGTCAGCATCACTGGTTGTAGAAGTCAGTTAATTTATACAATCTCAAGCCCTTTCCGCACCTTACCTGTCTCCATTGTAGATTGTGCTTCCTCTCTTTCCACATCACCGCCAGCGACAGGAGCGTTGCATGATCGGGGGCCATTACTGAATTTTTTATGGTAACAGATGTCAAGACAACAGTTGTGTCAAGACCAGGACCAGGGAGATCTCTTGGGCAGCCAGGACAATAAGGGTCTTCTGCACCTCCACCTACTTGAGAATCCAGCACCCTCTACATGTTTATCCCCCACTGGAGTACTCTCCCTCAGTTTCTCTCTCACTTCTCCTTCCTTTAACCTGTACCCTTTCAGAGATAGGGCAAAGCATTGTCATTCATCCAATGACAATGTTACTTGTGGTAGCATGTACACCCAAATCCAGGGCAAAGAAACTCTTTTGGAGTCAGCTCTTACAAAAATATAAATAATTCTTTACTTATTAGACTGTGTAAAAGGCAGTTGGTAACTTAAGTATTAGCAACCAGCACATGTGTAATTGTAAACCAGCCAGCACTTTCTTTTTCTCTCTTGCACATACTTTCTCTCAGATGGCTCTTTCACTCCAAGCACTCTCTCCGACTCCTTCCAGCTCTGTATCAGTTAAATTTCAGTTATTTACCTCCTCCATCTAGTCCCTCTCTCAGGCTATCAAGGGTTCTATTTCAACAGCCCATCACTTTTAAATACTCTCAGTTACTAAGGAGACTTTGTTGCTAAGCCTCCCTCCCTTTCAGGTTTTGTCACAAGGGAATATCCCACGATTGCAATGGACAGGGACCCGTGAAAGCATGACTCGTAGACCTCTAGCAACACAACCCCATCACAGAACAGCAACATCATGTGGAAATGGCTTTAGAATCAAGTCACCCATCTTTCCCTCATTTTACTGTTTCAGGTTGAAGGCACAGAATTTGGGAAAGTTACTGGCCATGCTGGTTAAAGGATTCTGGGTATCATAGTCTAAGGTAGTAACTTTCTCGAGCTCTGCACAGGTGTATGTGGGAGATAGATAGTGTGCATTTCTCCACAGCAGTGGGTAGCAGATGGACAAATCAGTAATAGAAGCAACTCAAATTCCCCCCTTTATGAGGAAATGTGTAGACACTGGTAAGTTCTAATCCGAGAAAAAAGTAGCCAGATCAAATTGTCATTCATCCCTGCTTCTCTGAATTTCAGCAAGGATAAATGTAAAATACTGTATCTAGAGCAGAAAAATGAAATGCACAAATGTTAAGATGGGTGACACCTGGGCTGACAGCAGTACATGTGAAAAGGGTCTAGGGATCTTAGTAGACCACAAACTAAGCATGAATCGACAGTGTGATGTAGCAGCCAAAAAAGCCAATGCAATGCTAAGCTGCATCAAGAAGAGTATAGTGTCAGTATTATACAACTCCACAAAGCATAATACAACTCTGTTCTGCTCTGGACAGACCTCACCTGGAAAACCAAGCCCAGTTCTGGGCACCACAGCTCAAGAAGAATACAGACAATATAGAGAATATAAACAACTTAGAATGTATCCAGAGAAGGGCAACCAAAATGATAAAAGGTCTGGAAATGAAGCTCTATGAAGAGCAGCTTAGGGATCCAGGTGTGTTTCATGCAAAAAGAATTTTGTGAGGGATTGTGGTGGTCATTGTGAAATATATGAAGGGATGTCACGTACAGTGTGGAATGAGGTTCAGAGATTAGGACACCAATCAATGGAATTACAAGGGAAGAAAAAGTAGAAATAACTTCCTGGCAGCTAGAGCTGTTTGAGAATTGAAATAGACTGCTTTGGAGATACAGCTCCTTTAGAGAACATTGAACAGTGATTGGATGGCCATCTTTTGGAAGTACTTTAGTTGTGTGCAGTGGACTCAATGGCCTTTATGACCCCTCCAAACCTTATATGATCCAGTGATTCTTGCACATAGAAAAATGACTTAGCAGAACCAGGGTGACCTAAGCAATTTCCACACTAGCTGTTAGTGCTATTATTCCACCTTGAACATCCTATGGAATCCTGAGGTTTACAGTTTAGGAGGGACCTCCAAGCACTATAACAGTCTAGTGCGGAAATGACCCTAGTCTTCCTGAAGCGGTAGTTTTCAGCATTAATCTCCTAGCAGACCATTCAAATATTTGATTCCTCACAAAGTGCAAGAGAAGCTCCATTCCTGCTTTCAGATGCTGGCATTTAGGAGTCATCCTGTTTACAATGTGCTGAATGTGTTTAACTCATAGCAAAGGGTGGCTTAGTCATGCCATGAGTTCAAAACCAAAGTGAACCATCTACTAAAAAGTATCATGCTTCAGAATACAATCCAGGGTGGTTACCCATAGCAACATTTTTTTTTCTTCCTGCAAAGCCAGCCAGGAGTCAATTCATGTTAATCGAGTCATTTAAAAAAAATAAAGTTGCTTTTCTGACAGGCATTGCTTAATGTGTGGCGAGGGCTTGACTCTGATTTGCCTGAGCATATTTTAAAGCCCTTGAAGAGAAAGATGCTTCCATCAGAGAGAGAAAACACTTGCTCTCTAAGGTGTCTAAGTCAATTTGGTTCTTTGATGTGATTCCCTGTTTTTCATTCAGTTCAAACAATAGTTCATTTTCCCCCTTCAAGTTCATTTCTCCATAGCATTGTTTACCATGACCTGAATTTTAACATGGAATCTGCTTCCATTGTAACTTAGCTGCCTCACATTTTCTCACACAGATACCCAAACTCACACACTACATAGACATGAGAACTTCTGTTAGCCTTAACTAGGATAGCTCCACTGAATGAACAGAATTTAGGCAAGTGTTGACTTACGTGGTTAGCACTGATTCAATTACTCTACTCTAGTTAGGATAAATTACAGCATCTAGGCCAGGAACAGGAACTGTATAGCCTCCCAAATGTTATCTGACTGCAACTCCCAGCAGCGTAACTAGTGGACGCTGGGAGATGCTATGTAGCAACACCTATAGGACATACAATTCCTATCCCCTTCTAGGAGAACAAAATCTCAACCTTCCAAACTCAGTATTAATAGTTCCAGTTCAATTACGTTGGTGTGTTATAGCAAAGTAATATGAATAAAAGATTGGCCTATGAATGAGGAAGTCTCTGGTAGGGATGGATGATCATTTGATTTCAGTGTCCTTTTGAGCAGAATCTACAAGAATTTGCAAAATCTACATAAGAGAAAGTAAAACAGAAAGATTAGTCCTCTCCCTGGTCCCTCCTCACTAAATGGCCATAGGAAGCTGTGTAGGAACACTGAGAAGGTTCTTAAGTAAGTTTCCAAATGGGTCCTCATTACTGCAGGTGAGGCAAATCCATTCTTGGGATTACATCCATACTTCTCAAAACTGCTCAGGGATGTATGGGAGTTATCCAGGTGTTCAGTCTGGGAAGTTAAGCTCTGGGAAGGCTCCCATACAACCAAAGCAGCTGGAAGAAATGCCACCATAAACTAGAGAGTAGATTTGCTGTTCCCACAGTAATGAATCCCCTTGTGGGACATTCATGGATGGACACGTATGCATGGCCACAACTCAAGAAAAAAAAGAAGATGCAGATTTAACTAAAATGTGTACATTCTAGTTTGTAAGTATAGATTCTTGTTTTAAGTAGAATCTTAATGCATTTTTCCATTATGGAGAAGAATGTGACCAAGTGACCACTAGATCTAATCTGTCTTCTGTCCCGATGATAACTACTGAGTTCAAAGCAATTGCTCAAAGGGTAAGATGGACTTAACCGGCATAAGATCTCATATAGCACTTCAGAGTTCAAAATGTTTCTGTCATGAATTCTTCCAGCAGTTCTTATGTTAGTTATTTAAACTGGGCAAGTATTATTAGCAAAAAAAGCCTGGAATTATGACAACTAAAGTATGTGTGTGGAGTTGAGGAGAGAGCTTATAAATTGCAACAATCATTAACAGCGCAGTTGTGGGGCAAGAACCAAGTCCCATTTTACAGAAAATAGTCCTCAACTTGAAGGCATCAGCAGCGGGAGGGGGCATTTTTCTTTTTCTGGGATCCCCTGGAAATACCACAGACTGCCAGAATCTTCTTGGTTCATGGCTTGGTTATTCATCCACACCACTCTGCCCTAAGCTCTGGCTTAATAGTGCAAAAATATCAATGAGTTTGTGATCTTGAAACTCAAAGTTCCTCTCTCATCTCTGGCCATTTCCGCACTACACTGTTATAGCGCGATTATTCCACTTTCAAAATCCTATGGAATACTGGAATTTGCAGTTTAAGGAGGGGCCAGCTGGCCCCTTCCTAAACTGTAAACCCCAGGATTCCATAGGATTTTGAAAGTGGAATAATCGCACTATAACAGTATAGTGCAGAAATGGCCTCTGTTTTTTATAATTGCATGTGCAGCACATGAGTGCATGTGCCTGAGTGAAGAAACTATGTAACAATGGATGCAACTTCCATGCTAAAAAAGTTGCAATATCCATGCTTTGGTTAATCAGTGCTTCCCTTCATTCAGTACTCTGAAGTACTGTGATTGAATAACATATCAGTGTCTGAGCACTAGTTACTTGAACCAAACTCTGTATGCAAACACAAGGGCTTGTTTGCCAGTTGAAATGTAAATTATCCTGTTTGCAGTTTGCCAATGGCAGAAAATAATGGTGCTACAGAACTGGTATTGAAAAGCTACCAGCAAAGAAGAGAAGCAGATACATTACAGAGAGACACATGTGAAGTCTCCTCTATTGAAAACCACAAGCATTCCATGCAGTTGTGAACAAACCTGGAGAAAGAACATAATTCATTACCAGCAGCTTCCTTCATAAGGTGGAAAAACACTGTAGTCTCTGCTTGCCACTGTGTGTGCCAGCAAAGAAATCTCCATGAAGCTTGAAAGGAATTCTGCTGTATGAAGGAAAGAGTTTAGGACAAACAGTTTATCTTGTCTCCTTCTTAGGTAAACTTAGGCAACTAGCCCTGTGGCAAGATCAGACTTGTCTTTTTCTGGCATACAGTAAAAAAAGGGCCATGCTGGGTCAGGCCAAAGGCCCCCCAATTCCTGCGTTCTTTGCCCACTGTATTAGTTGTTGTTGTGTGCCTTCAAGTCATTTCTGACCTATGGAAACCCTAAGTGGAACCTGTCATGAGGTTTTCTTGGCAAGATTTATTCAGAGGGGGTTTGCCTTTGCCTTCCTCTGAGGCTGAGAGAATGTGATTTGCCCAAGCTCATCCAGTGAATTTATATGGCTGAGCAGGGATTCAAACCCTGTTCTCCAGAATCATAGTCCAATGCTCAAACCATTACATTGCCCTAGCTTTCTACACCACACACATGAAGCCCACAAGCAGAGGAGAATACAAACAATACCCTTCAAAAATGGTATAAAGAGGTAAATTCTTTTTGATACAAGAGGTAATATACTGTGTAGCTATCCTAATTAATAGCTATTGACAGTCTTGACTTCCATCAATTTATTCAATTCCCTGTTAAAGCCAAAGTGTCAGCCATCACTGCATCTTGTGGCATTGAGTTCCAGAGTTTTACCATGTGCTCTGTGAATAACTTCATCATATACTCTGCCTTCAGTCTCCCATCATTCAGATCCAATGGACAGCCCTGGGTTCCAGGGCTGTTAGGGGATAAAATCTTCTCTCCCTCCATTTTTTCCACACCTTGCATAATTTTGCACACTTCTTTCAAGACTCCCCTCTTACTCACTGTTTGTATATAAAAAAAGACTAAGCTATTGTAAGCTTACTTGGAAGGAGCTTTCTCTAAACTCCTTGAAAATCCCTGCAGCTCTACCAAATTGCTAACAGTTTCCCAAGGAAGCACTGAGATGCAGTCCCACTAAAGGCATGCCATTTAATTCAAATAGTCAGGTAAGGCACTGAACAAATTTTCTCCTAGGGATGGGAGGAATATTTAAAAATATTCCCCCCAAAAAAAGGTAAAAAAAATGTGTTTCTTGAGTGTTGAGAAACCCTGATGGACTAATGAGAATCTTTGCAGAAATTCGCCAAAATTGCATTTGTTGTTTTGTGCAGAAAATACGGTTTCCTGCATAGAAAGTCCTGTTTTCTGTGTTTAAAAAAAAGTGAATTTTGTGCAAACTAAGTCCCAACATGTAAATAGAAAGCAAGAAGAAACTTGCTAAAATGACTCTGAGCTTCCTCTGAGAAAAAAATTAAGCAAAAATTACATCCCTATTTTCCAGAGGCAGCTTAACCACAGCATTCACTACCTCAGGCTATGGTTATTTCAATGTGTCCTTGTTCCTTCAGGGTGCACATAATAGTTGTGTGTGGTGCTAATACATTAGGGGACCAGGTAATGCTTCATGCAATGCCACATGTGAATATGGTACAATCCACTAAAATGTCTTCCTGTACAAGCTCTCCCAGCATGGTTCTTCTGTAGCTTCTTCATTTTGGTGGTACTTTCACAGGAGAACTGTCTTAACAGATCATGACCATAATTCAGGGACATGGTTGATTCTGTTACCCTATTGGATTGTTCTGGGTGAAATGTAATGACAAAAAAATGAGGTTAATCTCCTGGCTGCGATACCCATGGCTTCCCCAGCTGGCTGTGGGAGCAGAAGTATGATGTAGATTTTGGGATTTGTTGTTGAAATTAGTGGCGGGGGGGGGGGACCAGAAAGTACTAGTTTTTATTTTCTGTCTTTTTGTGAATGCCGGCTGTCATGCATATGTCCAAAGTCTATAAAGACTTTTCAAACCATAAATTACTATGTAATTAAATACTGAATGAAGATTAAGAAGCTGCATAACTTGTTCTGCTCAAGAGGATTTTTTTCATCGCTTTAAGTTAATCTCGAGAGTTATGGAGCCAAAATATTCTGCGCTGCTCATCGTTTGTTTGTTTCTGGGGATGGGGAGGTAGAATTGATTCAAGTATATATAGGAAACCAGACTACTACACTCTTCAAAAGGAATATTAGCTGCTGCTGCTGCTGCTGCTGCTTCTTCTTTTGCTTCTGCTTCTGCTTCTGCTTCTTCTGCTTCTTTTGGTTCTGTCTGAAAAATCCCCATAGTGCTGCATTTTACGTTCCTTGTTGCCATAAGGCAAAGTGACTATAATGAACTGCCTTATGCTGTTTCAGTGTGAGCCAGCATGGTGTAGTGGTTTGAATGGTAGACAGTGACCCATTCCGCATTAGACTGTTATGGCGCTATTATTGCACTGGCTGGTCCCTCCCGAAACTTCAAACCCCAGGATTCCATAGGATATTGCAAGTGGAATAATAGTGCTATAACAGTCTAGTGTGGAAATGGCCTATGACCCTGGAGACTAGAATTCAATTCTCTGCTCAGCCATGGAAACCCACTGGGTGACCTTGGGTGCATCACACATTCTCAGCCCCAGAAAACCCATATAGGTTTGCCTTTGGGTCACCATAAGTCTGAAATGACTTGAAAGCACAGACTTGAAGGTTTAGCTTGCAAGACCAAATGGCTGCAGGAAAATGTGTTAATTGTAAGGAATAGGCACTCCGTTTAATGTTTTTTTTTATCCTGTACAAGGAATAGATGTTATGTGGCTGTCCACATAACTTCAGTTCTTCAGCTCTTATAATCCCTTACTTCTTTTCCACATAGGCATCACTATCAACATGGACAGTTCTACATTATGGGGAGATACTGCACAGAGTGCACAGAAAGGGCTTCCCACTGCAGAATGTATGTGTCAACTCAGGAATGGCGAAGCAGCGCTTTAGTTTTCCATTTTGATGTGTGGACACTCACTGTGCCAGCCTCCATAGCCATGCTCCCAAGGAGAGTCCAAAAATGTCTATACAATATCATCAGTGTGGTTCAAGCAGCTTTGATCTCCTCCAAGAATAGGCTCTTTATAAAGCATGGTCTGAAGTGACCGTGCAAGATATCCCTTCCCCATACACTGCATTACAGCTGGACAAACCCACCCCCAGCTAAGTTCAGCAGGAACAAAGAAGCTGACGTGAGGATGGGAGAGGGCATCACTAGTTCTGCTAATCAAAAAGTACTGAACTCCTTCAAACCCCAACTTTATTACAAAACTGAAGCTGGAAGGAAAAGCCCATGACTTAGGGGCAGGGCTAAAGATGCAGCCCTTTCTATCTAGTGTTCCTTAACTGGCAGTAGAAGAGGTCTTTCCCATTTCTGTCACTTGAGGCCCTGTAACCAATCGTGCTAAATATGCAGGTTGAACCACATAAAATATATGTTCAGGAGTTTTTAAAAAGTGTTCTACTGACTTGTAAAAGGTGTTTAAATCTTTGTATTGTTTTAATTGGCTTTTATTTGGTCATCACATCAGGAGCCCCTGTGGGTTGGGAGGCAATACAGAAATTCTTTAAATAAAAAAATAAATGTTTTGTTAGAGAGCTCTAGCGATGTTCTGCAAGAGCTGTCAACTCCAGCCTGCCTGTGCCTTATGCTATACTGCAATTTGGCTACCAGACTCATCATGATCCAGTCATCCAATTAGCTGTGGCAAGTCTATGTCAAAGGGTGGAGAATTATTTAATATTTATTTTCTATATGTAGTGGTGTGTTCTCAACCAACAAGGTTAGGTTAATAGTACAGTTTCCAGTGAGATGTGTGAGTGTAGTGCAGTGACTAGCTATATTGTTTTAGCACAAGGCAGCTACTGTCTTATCCCAGCAATGGGGCATTTAACAAGGATAGAATTGCACTGTAAACAGTTTTTGATATGTTTCCCTGATGCTCAACTTAGACACATCCAGCCATGCTGAGGCCATCTTTGGACAGTCGTGCAGACAGTGGTCTGTCTGTTTAGCATTTGAAAAGCCCCTTCATTCCTTTCTCCAAACGGAGCAAGAGCATCTTGGCACTTCTGCGTATTGCTTGAAATGTAAATAAAACACCAAGTGAACAAATGCTGGAGGCAACAAACACTGTGAAGTAACAGCAAAGTGTGTCAAGATGCCACAATCTCATGGCAGATTGATGCTTTTATCAGAATCTCCTTCATCTTTTCCCCCTCTCCCTCCTCCTTTTTTTCAGAGTCTTGTAAGCAGGAAGGTGTTTTGTTTTATCTCCTCCTGCCCACATATGCAAAAACCTGATAACTCTGCATTAACAAGCAGCTTTCATTTTTAACCCCACTGTCTCCTGAGCTGCAAGGCTTCTCCCAAGAAAAAGCACCCAACATATCATGTTGAATGGCCTGTGTCAGTTTCTTGAGATGAATTTCCTGATACACAGTATTTGTATCAGGGACATCTGGATCTCAAGAGAAGTTACTTTTCTGTTGCTAATGGGATTTGAAATTTTATTACCTGTCTTTTATTGCTCTTTGTCTCCAGTCATCACAGGGCCAATGAGGGGAGTGGCCCCTGCAGGCTTTGAAATCCCTCAGTCCCCTCTGAACTGACAACATCTCAGATAGAGTGTAGGCCTGTGAGTCTAACCTCATCACTGCTTTTCTCCAGTATGATTTTTAACATGAAGAAGCCCGTGAAGCTTTGAGAGTTTGCACAATTTATTTTATGCTTTAGAGCTGGACCAAAAAAAGGTATCACTGCTTGTGGATTATGGATTTTGTTGCATTCTGCTGTGCAGCCAATGTGGCAACCCTGAAAATTTATATAAGAGAGAGTGTGTGTGTGTGTGTGTGTGTGTGTGTGTGAGTGTGTGTAATTTATATGGTGCGTTTTCCCTGAAGCTTAAAAGGGAGAAAGTGGAGTTGGACAAGAAGAGTCTGGTGTCCAGCATTAACAGCAAGTGTGTCATAAGACATGACTAGTAATGGAATGGTGAATTTTGAAATGTGGGTGATCATTGCCACAATCCAGATGTCCAAACCTGCAAGGAGAGTCCAAAAAATAAAGCAGAAAAATGTGGATAAAGCATATCAACAAACCCATTCTAGCACTTTTCATCTGCCTAAGGAGTAGGTCTTTTTGTAAAGGCAGTGCTTCTTTATTTTATGTTCACTTTCACAAGCCACTTCCAAATCTGTGTTATAGAGATAGCTCACGGCAGTGTATTGAGATAGCTCACAATCATACACACCCAAAACAGCTGTAAGAATTGTAGCCAAGCTCAGACAGTATGGAGAAGCCAGTTAACCAAAATCTTCCAGCGTTTTTTAGAAGATGGTTCCCCTCGGTTGATACTGTGGTATATATCCTGCCCTCTTGCCTTGGTGCAGTTTGGGCTCTAGTCTGTCAAGCAGATGAAGACTCCTGATTCTGTGGCTAGCTAAAGATCTTTTTGCTCCTATCCAACTATGTCCTAAAAGTCACACTATCTCACTGAAAGCACCTATGCAGTACTTTGGCTATCCATTCTGAGTACAGAAAGACCCATCTACACACTATCCTGAAGAGGCCCAGCCAACTCAAGCTGCAATGATGATGTGGCACAGCCAGCAAGCAGTAGCAAGGCAGCTGTAGTACAGGTAGTTCAAGGCTAACCGTGACCTGCCAAACCCTTCACATAGACGAGACAGATCGGTTTTTTGGAGCTCCACAACAGCAAAAGGAGTAAAATAATACAGTCAATGTGCACCTTTCTTATTTATTCCCAGTGGTTTTCTAACCACAGCATTTTCCTCTCTGTTGTATAATATCAAACAAAGTACACCCCGTAGTGGCAGGAGGCTTTTATGTCAGAACTTCTGAAGAACCCAGGGGCAAAACAAAGGAAAAGTAAGACATATAAGAAAATTAAAAGAGTGTAAAAATAGCATTGTCATGAGCATAGTTCTGGGGCTTAGACATTAAGAATAAAGAAGGATACCTTGAATTTTAAAAGTCCTCAGAGGTTATCAAAAACATTTTGTAATAGGGGATCACACATTGCATGTAAATGTGTCTATAAATTCCAGTAGCTCTTCCCAAAGGATAAACATTTTGGGAGGACCGCTGAGCCCCGTTCATCACACACAGCTGGAATGCATTGCTACTGTGCCTATTTCAACTCTGCTCTAAGGCTCTTTTCTCTCCAGAGGATGCAAAGACAGGCTGAAACAAATGGTAGAAAAAGTGGCAGGAAGGAAGAAGTTCCCATGTGATAAATGGGGAGCAGACCTAAGCACCTTCCTTTGGCAGTTTTCCACATCACTCAAGAAGACACCAGTGTTGTTTTTGTATGCGCGTGTCCATATAAAAGTAGTTCAGAAAAAACACTGGCAAGGTGGGCAATTTTCAATGCAGTTTTGTCCAAAATGTCACTGGTGGAGTACAGGATTACTGTAGATTTTTTTCCATTAAAGAACTTCCTCAGTTGTATCAATTTTGGAGAAAGCACCTCCAAAGTAGACAACTGGAGATCTTCATTATGTGAAAGTTTTTTCAGAGTGGCTTCTTTAGAGATGTCCTCTATTAGGCCCTTTCAGTGTCATGGGGATGACAGAAGGACAGGGCTGGGACGGTACTTGTGCATGACATCATCCCAGATCCATCCTTCCCCCATCCTTAGGTGGTGCAATTGTGCCATAAATCGTGGATGAGTTTTCCCCATCAATGACCAGCTATTGTGCCACCCTCCCACCACTCGCATAGACTTACCTTCACTGCGGAGATCCTGGAAGCATAATGGCTCTGCTTCCTGCCCCGGGCAGTCTGGGACAGTACCCGGTTGCGCTGCAGAATGAAGAGGCTTGGCCATTGTGCTTCCTGGTTCCCCCAGGCAGGCAGTGAAGAGGGGAATGCTCCATTGCTCTCTTCTCAGGAGAGCTATTGCTGCCATCATCACTGGATGCCACAGAGACAGAAGTAAGCTACAGAAAGGGCCATAGAAAGAGTTTGAAGCTTTATTTTCAAAAAGGAAAGGAAAGTGTTATCCTCAGTTCTCCTTCCTCTTAGAAACCCATACAGCTTCACACTGCGTAATTTCAAACCCTTGTAGCCTTTTGGTCGAGTTAGTATCACCCCATTCTAAAGCAGCTGTGTTCCATTTTACATGTACTGTTTACCATTTCTGAAATTTTACCATAATTCCCCAATGCAAATATTTTGTATCTTTTGAATGCTGCGTGTTCCATAAAATTCCTCTTTTAGAGAGCTCTGAGTGAATATGGTTTGTTGAGTCCAGGTTGCCAGTGTCACAAGATCCCTGATTGGCATGTGTACTCAGGTCATGAGAGAATTCATTCATGTAGTCTGAGAGCTTACCTGGTAATGGAGTAGTGTTAGTGCATACCTTATTTAAGCAAAGTAATTAAGGGTTCCTCTCCTGATTTGTTTTTATTTTTAACAGGAAAACAAAATTTCCATGCTACTCACAATGCCACAGGACTCTGGCTGCTAACTGAGGCTGCTAGTTGAATTGAACTAGAAGTTCGAGTGAAATGATGCTCTGTAGGAAGTATCACTGGCAGCTAGAAAGCTGTATAGACTACAGAGTGATGGAAATACTCTAGTAGTGCAGGAAGTGTCACTGGCTGCCAATAATGGCTCCTACAATAGCTAAAACATCGTTCCCCTTAGGTTCCGGTTGGAGTCAGCCAAAGCCTTGCACTCCTCTGAGCAGTACTGGATCCTTGTTTTCCAGTAAAATGAAGGGGTAAAGAACCTTTTGTTGAAATGTGTGTGTAGGTGCCTTCAGGTTGCCGGTCAGCTTATGACAGCCCCATGAATTTCATAGGCAAGGAATACTCAGAAGTGAAGTATATATAATGATAAGAATCCAGCGGTGTTAGCTTGAATCAGGCTTCATACTCTGGCCATTTTGGTAATGTTGAAGGGATCACGTTCATTTGGAAACTGAAGAAATGTTGTGAACATACCAAGAAAAACGTCTTCTGAGGTCATTGTCTTCCCTGTCATCAGAGAATGGTTCCAAGTGATACAAAAGCCACATCATCTTCTGAAAGAAGGGTTTGTTCGTTTGTTTGTTTTAACATGCAGAGAGCCACAACTATTCCAATACCCCAACTGGTGTCCACGTCAGAGTAATCTTTTTAATGTGATCATTTCCTTGTTGACTATGTGTCCCTGCCTTTCATTACAAAATCCCTTCTTATTCTCCAAACGCAAGTGGAGTGTTGGCAAATGCCTACCTTTATACATTTATACAAATGTATGCAATTTATGTGTAAACATCACTTTCCCCAATTAAAACTGTGGAAATAAATTTCCAAATGCACGCTGCAATTTCCATGTGGACCATGTTTTGCTTCTGCGATAAGGCTTGCAAACCTATGGGATTGTATGGAGAGCTGTGTGAATAAGTCACTCAGTGAACTGAACCTTGTACCAGGCTTGTCTTTGTACAAATAATTCTCTCTGTGTGTATTTTCCCGAAGCAGTGGCTTCTGTTTCTTTCCCATTGTTTCCTTGGCAGATATTTAATGGCCCACGTGCCCTTTGGGGGCCATGGCCAGGTCAGTGGTAACAAAGCCAAAGATAAGGATAAACGATTGTGTCAGTGTGTGAGAGCGTTCAGGGATGGTTCTGCTGTGAGGGCCTGTGTGCAGTGATATGCCATTCTTTGTTCCTTGCACCCAAGGGCATTTGCATGGAAACCAGATCCGTGCTGCTTACAAGCTTGCCTGCTGCTGCTCTTTTCTTCCTCACTTGGCATCCCAAGCCTGTATCATTCAAGGCACAATTGTCCATTCAGTAAATTGCCATCAACCATAGCAAAAGTGAGGAACAGAGTGCTGGAAGGAAAGGAAAGGGATTGGGTAGAGGGAAACTGCCAGACCAAATGCAGCAGTAGGCCTGGCAGTCATTTTGCCTCCTCATCTCACCATCTCAGCTGAGAGATGATCTAGAGCACAGTTGACTGGAGCAGATTCCCATCACTCACTCTATCTGTTCACAGAGTTGCATGGGGATGGGGGCAGGAATGGAAACCATATCCACTGGAAGGAAAGCACAAGAAATGATCCAACCATTTTACATTTGGATTTTTGGAGGGCCATGCTGGATTGAGGGGAAGGAGCACTTTAGTCTCAATCACTGCCCAAACAGGTGGATGCTAAAGGACAGACATGCATGCTGCCCTTGGTATTTTCACTAGACAGTAGCAGTTCACGGACATAGATTCTTGGCTTACCAGGCCTGGAGGTTAAGTCCAGTGGAAGCAAGGCACAGGTCCCTCACTTCTATTCATCCTGGGGTCCACCTAAAAGGGCATGGAATTGGTCTTGATGGGGCAAATTCTGAGGCCTGAACTCTCTGAGACCAATTTCAGGCTACAACTATTTCCCATCAATGAAAACTTCTGACCATTATACTTTGTCCAACATTTCAAGCATTTTAAATATCAAGTTTAAAATGAAGATATTTGCAATTTATGGTAAATTTTTCAAAACCAAGCAACAAAATCATCTCCCATTTAAACTATTCAATGGGTACAACTATTACTAGCATAGAGGGAATCATGTTATCCCTGCCTGTCAGATAGGCATTAAAAATGAAGAGTATCCCAGAAAAAGGCAAGCCTGGTTCAGGACAAATATGGCTAAATGCACAGGCATTCTGATCCTATCTTTTAAGAATTAAACCCTTAAAGCCATGGCCATGGATGGATGAACCCATCTCTCATCCAGTTTTATTTTTAAAAACTTTTCAGTTCTTCCCATCCCAAATATGAAGAAATTTGTGAATTTTGGTAAATTCTTATAGAAAATGAATTGAAACAGAATGCTCACTTGTCTTTATCCACATCAAGGACACAAGCATCCCCCATTGAAAAGATGCAGTTTTCTCCCCTTTCCATGAAACCTTTTGGATTTGGATGAGAAACCTTCGAGGTTGTGGTAATTATTTATTGGATTTCACAGAGAAGTTTCAGGCCTTTTTTGCACTTGGCGAAGAAATCACCCCATTCTGGTACTCAGTGAATGGACTGGAGTGCTCCCTCGGCGGATCCAGGCTGGTCCGGAGCAGTGCATGGCTGCGCAACACATTGTTCCGGAGACGAAAATGGCGGCTTCCAGTTGGTGGAGGCTCTCCACCAACCGGTGAAGCTCGCCAACCTAAAGCCCACCCCCGGAAGATCTGCAGATTCGCACTGGTGCAAGCCTGCAAATCTGCAATGGAGCGCAGCCACAGAGTGGCACACTCCGTGCTGTTGAAGGACCTGTTTTAAGCGGTCTTTCAATAGCATGGAGAAAGACCACTTTTGGTCGTTCCGGAGTGGGCTGAAATCCGGAACTACACAAAGTAGTGCAGACCCAGTCCTCTCCCAAGTGCAAACGTCCTCGCTGGAGGACACTCTGCACCATTCTAAAAACAAAGTGTGGAAAAGGCCTCTGGTTCTCCAGACTTGACATTCAGACATAAAAGAACACATTAGACTTTTGTAACAACTGCCAGATGTCTCAGTGAAAGTTCATACACAGCATAAAGATGAGGAAGGAAAGCGGGAGGGAAGGAACAGAGCAGCACATTTAAGACTAACTGGTTTTTATTCTAGCATGATCGTTCATGGATATAAACCCACTTCTTAAAATGCAGTACAGAGTGATACCCAGGCCTCAAGATACAAAGCATATTTATTCAGTTGTGGGGTAGAATGTAATGGGATCCAGAAAGATGTAGATCAAATCCCTTTCCTTAATTTTTCAAAAAGTCAGTCTCCCAGATCTTTACAGTGGTCATTTAATGTTGATGTGTGAAAGCAATAAATCTGCTTACCAAAAGTCTTGGGTTCAAAACCCCTTCTCTGAGAAGATTCCTTTTGTTGCATGTGCAGTAGTGAGGACTCTTGTCATGTGCCATGAAGCCATACTTCTGCTAATGGATTGGAATTGTGAATACAATTCCTTTCTAATTTCCTTGTTCCAATCCCTTAGTGTATGCCCAGGAAGATTCAAATGTTCTGCAACTGGTTTTGGGGTACTGCCACCTCTAATGTCAGATTTGTGTCCGTTAATCTTCTTGTACAGAGACAGTCCTGTTTGTCTAATGCAGAGTGAAGAAGGGCATTGCTGGCATAGGATGGATGGCATGTATCACATTGGAGCAAGAGCAAATAAATGCTTCTCTGATATTATGGGTGATGTTATTGGTCCCTGTAATATTGCTCCCAAAGTAGATGTGGGGACAGAGTTGGCATCTGTGTCTATGCCAAGGTCTTGTCTCTGTATTACCATCCACGTTATGCACCCTGTTGTAAGGGAGTAGTTGTTTGAGATTTTGAGGCTATCTGTAGGCCAATAAAAACTTGTACATATGTGATGAGAAATGCTCTCTAATCTTTCCACACTGCCTGAATTGACTCTGAGGCAGCATTTTTGTGAAATGCTAATACTCATCAGTATGAAGAATGTTGACATATATTGTGAATAGTTCCTAAACTGCAGGTGTTGAGTGCGCCATAGTTTCAATGGAGGCACTACACTCTTCAGTACTATAGTCAACATATAGCTGTAGTATCAGCTACATGAGGCTTAGGACTGAAACAGTTCTGCACTCTGAATCTAATATGTACATCTAAAGAGAAGCTGTCATCTTCTGCTAAGTAATTAAACAGAGCTCACCAAAATGAAAATAGCAGGAGTACATTTATTTTGGCAAAAGCCATTTTGAACTTGCATTTGCAAAATATTTATGCAGTTCTGATCTCTTTGGTGGCTCTTTTTCAATAAAATCCAGAAGCCATCATTCTATAAGGCCTTACAAACTTATGTGTATGTCCATGAAAGATGCTTTTGTCATTAATTAATCTCTCCAAAGCTGGGTCAGAACATTCCTAGTGGCTTCCGACATGCAATTGGTGGTTTCAGCCTGCCAAACTCTATTAATCTCCCAATTCTAAAGAAGACTATTGTGCCACAAAGATGCCACCTAAACATTCATTTCTTCCAGTTAAACTGGTTATAAGCACAAACCCCCTTCTGTGTTTGCTTTGCTTGGACAGCTTTGCAGCAGTTCCCCTCTGCAATAGATATGTAATTCATGTTAGACACAGCTACATCTTGCTGTATTGTGACTCTTCTGTAGAAATCCTTATTTGCTTTTCTGGGACTGGATTTTGGCTGAACCTTCCTGCAAGCATCATTTTAAAGAAAGAAAGCCCACAAAAGCCCTTCTTATAAATTAGATAATCCTAGAATTACCCATTCTCTGTTGATAGTTATTACCTTCTCTCAAATGTTTAAACAGTAAAGAACAGAAATTTCTGGGACATGTTCAGATGCTTAGATAGTGCTTTAAGCCTGGCAGGGCATCACTGGCCCACCAGATGTTTTAGTCTTCAGCTCCCAGAAGTCTTATTCAGTATGGTCTGGGTAAAGGTATTATGGGAGCTGAAGTACAAAACATCCAGAGAATCAGGTTTCCTCACACCTTATCTATGAAGACTTCACTATAGGTTCTGTCTGCATAATCATACATTTAATCACTCAGTATTGAAACATGATGGCTACTTAGAGAGAACAATTTAATGAGGTGCCACATGGTTGACAACAACAACAAAAATTACAAGTTATTTTACTCATAATACATTATCAGAGTGAACATCACAATCCTGGAGTTCTGAATTACTGTTGCAACTGCTCTTTCTCCTAATCCTCACCACACTTTATGTTTCTCTATGGCAGATTGCTATCTAACAACTCATGTTTAGCCTAAAACTGACTCCTTTTCCCAATCTCCCCTGGACTGTTTTAACACTCCAAGAATGGCTCCCATCCCTCACCAGTGCAGTAAAGTGGGTGGCACTAGAACGGAATTTATTCAGATCCCCATCCAAGTAGGAAGCTTGCTATGTGTCAGTACCCCCATCCCAATCTATACCAGGATTTCTCCTTCCATTATTGCAACAACTTTTGGGGATGGCAATTTTAGCATGCCCATACTTAATAGTTGCTAGTTTGCATGTCCCTCAAAGTGTTTAGGCATGAACGTACTCATGTAATTTCCTATTGGTCTTAGCCACATATGCTTTCTCTCCTCTATATTTGAAGAGCATGTGTAGCAGAGCCTCTTACCATGAGATGTTATGACACCTTTAGTGTTTGTAAGTAAAGCTACTTTGTATGTTTTCAAAAGAAATCTAACCCTGTGTTATTCTCTCCTAGACTTTGTGTATGAGTAGTAGTGGTGTAGGACTGGTTGTTGCTCACGTTCTACCTGAGAATTCTAATTACCCTGCTTGTGAAAAACAGTACTATCTTTCACATTCCCTAACAACATCTGACTCACTCAGAAGACACATGCCAACCACACAGACTGATACATCCACAATTCTTCTCACTATATTGCAATATTTTGCAGACCCAGTTTATGATAGTATTTCTGTTTGCTATATTATCTTTGTAGTATTGACCGTAGTGCACAGAAATAATAAACTGCCATAGCCATATCCTTAAGACTAACATCAGCATACAGAACCAATTTTTGGGGGAGGGCAGTTTTAGACCCCCATTTTTCCCTTTCACCTGAGGCAAAGGAAAGAGTTTTTAGGGTAGGAAATAAGGGTTTGTCCTCAGTTTGCTGAGTGTTGGTACACACTGTGCAATGACACAACTCTGTAGCTGTATGTTAAATCACCTGCATTTTTTTAAAAAAAAAATGTTAAATGACCTGCAAAAATGGCACTGCATGACTATGTCCAAAGGAATACCTTTGCCATCCCAGAAGTGGGAGAGGTGAAAACTAGGAGCTTGAAGGACTATCTACAGCAGCTAGTCCTTTCAGGAAGATGATGAAGAGCAGAGCTTTAAAGAACTTTACCTCCCAGGGCCTTCTCTTTCTTTTTCTCCATTGATCAGTCATGTATGAAATGAAATCAGTTCTTATTCCCCCAAACCATTTCCTCATCTGAAAGAAAGAAAATTTGGAAAGTTTTTTCAAGCCTCCCCACTTCATTATTTCATTTGCCTCCATCAAAAAGTTACTAGGAAGCAGTCAAGATCATTGTGATGCTCAGAAGTCACATTGTCTCCAGTGCTGCTTCATCCTGGATAAATAGGACAAGGGGTTCCACAGTTTTGTTTTGTTGTTTTGTTTTGGGTTTTTTGTTTGTTTGTTTTTTGGACTACAGTTTTCAGGATCCTCCAGGTAATAGCCATATTGGTTGGAAGATTCTGGGAGCTGCAGTAAAAAAAAAAAATCCAACTTTTTTTTGTGGGGGATGCTCAAGTGCCCTGTTGAAAACAAAGAGAAACAGGGAAAACGTTCATCATTAATGGCTCATGTTTCTCCTAGGCCCTTTTCACGTGGCATTCGTCATGCGAAAGGGCCTCCGGAGCGTTGCATGATTGCGAGGAGCGTTTCAGATGATGTCCTCGCAATCGTGCAACGCTGCTGGGGCCAGCAGGCACCGATCGTGCACTGTATCATTTTCAGCTTTTAGCCGAAAATGGTGCACCATCGCACATCGCTCCGGGGCACTACATGCACTTACCTTGTGTGCGGAGCCTCCGGAGCCATGGCCCTCATGCTTCCTCCCCCAGCGCAGCCTGGGAAAATACCCTGCTGCACTGCGGAACGAAGAGGCAGAGCCTTCACGCTGCCTGCCAACCGGCTGGCAGCTCCTGCAGAGTAGAAACAGTGGGGACACGAGAGCTTCATGGAAGAGGCTGCTCACGTGATCCCTACGCAACCGCGCCAGACTCAGGTAAGTTGCGGAAAGGGCTCCAGATTGCAACAAAAGTGAATAAAGCAAGTGGAAGGGCAACTTAGCTATGAGAGGGGCCAAGAGTTTGACAAGAAAAGCAGCCACAGCAAAGTGGACCTGATCCCTAGAGCACCTAGGAGTGGAGGAGGAAGAAACTCATTTTGCATTGGGACAATAATGAGCAGCAGAACATGCAACAGAAATGTCCATTTTTAAAAACCTCTTTTTCAGATAAAATGATGAACACAATGACAGTGGGGTGGGGAATCCATTCCTCATTTTAGTCTGAACTTTAGAAGATCTATCCAAGAGGGTGAGCCCTGCCACCCAATGGGTTCAGAACCTTGGGTAGTTCTTTATAGTTTTGACTAAAACCAGGAGTGGATACCCTACCCAACTGATATGGACAACCACTGCATGCACACCAGTAAAGCAGAACCTGGGCTTAACAGTGTTTAAAAAAATGACTGAAGGTAGTGTGCCTTACAACCACTACCTGCTATTTATGCAGTGAAAGCATTCTGTGCCAGTATGTGACACACAACTGTGTTACAAACTAAGAAAATGTAATCTTGAATGCATGCCCCTACTATTGCAGCATGCTGATAAGTCTGATAAATGGAAAGGACACTGCAAGATATTCAACACTCATGTGTGCCCATGGAGAAGCAATTTGTTGCCCAAAACAGCAACAAACAACAACAACACATGAGGGCCAGCAATAAAAACGCTACACAGGCTGTAGCCTGAGCATGCAGGAGAATGAAGGGGCAAAATGAACAGTACTTCTTCAGTTGCAGGAATCATATTCTTTCAATTCTTCCACAAATAGAAATCCAGCAAAAAACAAACAGCCTAAACCAGAATCTTTGCCCTTGATGTACAGAGACCACTTTTTTTTTTTAAATGGCAGCTCCCTCCCACAACCTAAAGTACTTCTTAGCATCTTGGAATTCTACCATGCCATTCTTCTGCAAGTGCAAACCTGAATTATTTAATAACCTTATCTCTGGGTGATTGTGAGACAGAATCTTTAGTCTGACTGCCTTGGAAAAAGGGAAAAAAATCAAAGAATGTCTTTTCAAGGGTTAAAAAGTATCATTTCCTTCAGTTTTACTTCCAAAAGACTTAAACTCTGTAGCCCTTCGTGCTTCTCCTCTGATCCTTTCTGTAGCCTTTCTGAAACGTGGCATTTGAACTGAAAATTTCAAATGAAGTCTTAACCAGCACTAAATAGATTAGTATTATTTATGATATGTGGGTCTGCCTCCAAGCTTGTCCCAGATCAACAAACCCAGTTCCACAGTAGCTAACTTCTCTGCAAGACAAACACAACTTCATGGTGACTTGCATCTGTTACATAAATAATACAGTTTAATAAGCAGAGTGTAATTCCAAAATAACTACTGAGGTAATTGATGTAAATTAGTCATTAATATCTTACTAGTGTACTTCTAGTGGGTATCTTGCCCTTGCAATAGGGCTAACAAGAGGGTGGGAAGCCAGCACAGATTACTGAGGCCCAGTGGACTAAAAAGAGGTCTGGGCCCTATGTTGTGTAGGCTTTTGGTTTTGAGGAGGAGTCCCAAATCCTATTTCATTTAATCAAATGAGAGCAGGAAAAGCAGGTTACAGCTGTGTAGAAAACTGTAGAGGGCTCCTGTACTTAGAGCCTTATCACACCATACCTTAATACCATGTCGTTCCACTGGATTTCCACTATAGCAATTCCCGTGATGTTATCAGGTTATTAATGCTCTCTATCACACTGTTTCGATATCTGTGGATGAGTAGCATCATTCACACTGTTCTTCCCACATGACAGTGTCATTGCTGAGTTCTTTTTCCCATCCCATACCTCATGATTGGTCTAAAGGTTATTGGCAGAGATCTCCTTGGAAGTAGCTGAGGGAGGGACAACCTAGGAACACTCACACCATGCCCACTGCTGGATCACCTATGGAAAGACGTGCTATGAGGAAACTGCACTCCCACACCTAACTGGATTGTTGTGGGGAAAGGGTTCATTAACAGATTATTTATGGCTTGATAAAGGGCACATTTCAAATGGTTTGCAATACAATAGCTACTGGTAATCAATGAAGTTGTTTGATAGGACTGATCTTGAACCAAGAATAATGCATTGTTCTAGCAGTATGACACCATGGTGTGATAAGACCCTTAATGATTATGCAGAAAAGGCAATTTCAGAAGGTGTTGCTTTTCACACAACAAGGTAAAAAAGCAGTACCTACTGGAATTGCTCCCCCTATGTAACCATTACAAGTACAGGAGCTGTCTCCAGTTTCACTCTGGCAATCCTAGTTGATAAGAGATTAACCTCTCCCCCAAAGCATTTGGTATTCAACAAAATGGCCCTAAATTGTTGTAAGCATGAGTTGGCACCCACTCTTTCTACTCTCGGGCCCATGCACTCTGGCAAATGAGGCAAGAACCACATGAGGTGGGCCTATATGAAGCTCACTTCAAGTCTCATATTCTTTGATCTCACAGGAGCCTGGAACTCTCATAAGAGGTTTATCTCTTCTGAGAACTGAAGAGAGCCTCATATAGGTCTGCCTCACATGTACTGGATAGTTTTGCCCTGGCCTTGGCAACTGAGAGGGCTGGCCCATACCACTTTTTGAAAAACCTGACAATTCTAGCCAGGTTTTTTAAAATCTGACTTGTACATTTTTGTTTTTCCTCACCATGGCCAGAGCATGCTTTCAGCACTACTGTTTCCCAGTGTTAGAAGACTGCAGCTTCCATTATGCTCACAATTGCCTCCTGTGGCTAGGGCAAAAGGAAGTTGCAAAGGAACAACATCAGAGAAGGGAGGTTGATATGTCCCCCACCTTCATTATAGATACAGCCTGGACATGGTGATTGCCTGTTGTTTGGCAGAGGGAGCACTTTGGACTATATAGACCAGTGGTTCTCAACCTGTGGGTCCCCAGATGTTCATGGACTTCAGCTCCCAAAAGCCCCAGCCACTATGGTCAATGCTCAGGGCTTCTGGGAGCTGAAATCCATGAACATCTGGGGACCCACAGGTTGAGAACCACTGATATAGACTGATCACGCCTGTTTAGGAGAAATTGTTGTACCATCCAATCTCTAGCAAATACAGTGACCTGAAATAGAACTCCTTCAAAAACTACCCAGCGGGAATGTCTTTCTCATAAGAGATTAGTCAACAGAATTCAGAAAATCCTCTAGAGGGAAAGATTTAAAAAGACAAGGCTCTATACTGCATAGTTGCAAGGAAAGTGTTTGTTTATCCTGGAGGCTTCTCATCCACTGGAGTGTTGTGTTTTCTATCTCTGACCTTGCAGTTTCTGATACTGTGCAGTGTAAAAATAAGAAATGCAAAATTCCTTTGTTGGGAGATGGGTTAGAGCTACAGCCTAGGACATTTTAATTAACATATAAGAAGAGCATGCAGAGTACCATTGCTCCTAAAAGTGGCCAGTCAGACACATCCAGGAAGCCCACAAGTGGGGCACAAAGGTAACAGTCCTTCCTCCTTGTTCATTGTAGGAATCTGGTATTCAGAATTATACAATCATTGAACATGGAGATTTCATTAGTCATCTTGAGTAACTGTTGTAGATAGACACATGTGGAAACCTCTTACCCAGAAGCTTACTCTTGCCCAGAAGCACACCAAAGAAGGAACTCTCTTTTGAAGATTCCTCCCTCCTCACAACAACAACAGCCTGTTAGTGCTGGTTCTTGGTCTCCAGGGGTGCTCCAGCCTGCAGTGCAGTTGCACAGCCCCTTGGGCTATCCAATCACACCATAAAGGTTAAAAGATACCAGCTGCCCTCTCCACATATGTGATGGTGTAAATGGGTATCCAAGGAAAATGGGGACCTAAAAGATATAGATAAGAGCCAGCAGGCTAAAGGAATTATGAGGAGAAAGAAGTTGTAATGGTTGTTATGCTCCTGTTTGAAAAAGCAAATATAGCTTATTTAAACCAGGAGCCACTGAGGGATTCAGTGCTCTTTTTTTCCCTCCCAAATTCTTCCCCATACCTAAGAACCCATATTTATGTCCCCTATCTATGGTAACTGAGATCCCTTCTGTTGTCCCAGGTGCTAAAATTCTGATAGCCAAGTCAGGAAGCTCACCCAAGCATGCTGTTACAATCCTTAAAAAGCAATTTATTTTTCTCCTCCTTTTTATACTAGAGAATTGATGCCAAGAACTCTTGATGGGCAGATCACCATGGAGAAAACACCCAGCTACTTTGTCACAAAGGAAGCGCCTGCTCGCATCTCTGCCATGTCGAAGGACACCAAGCTCATTGTGGTGGTGAGAGACCCAGTTACCAGAGCCATTTCTGACTACACACAGACACTGTCCAAGAAGCCTGACATCCCCACCTTTGAGAGCCTGACCTTCAAAAACAGGACTACAGGCCTCATCGATACCTCCTGGAGCGCCATCCAGATTGGCATTTATGCCAAGCACCTGGAAAACTGGCTCCTGTATTTCCCCATCAGGCAAATTCTCTTTGTCAGCGGGGAGAGGCTAATCAGTGACCCGGCTGGCGAGTTGGGCCGCGTCCAGGACTTTCTGGGCCTCAAGAGGATCATCACGGACAAACACTTCTACTTCAACAAGACCAAGGGTTTCCCCTGCCTGAAAAAGGCTGAAGGCAGCAGCAAGCCCCACTGCCTGGGCAAAACGAAAGGGCGGACCCACCCCAGCATAGACCAGAAGGTGGTGCAGCGGCTGAGGGAGTTCTACAGGCCCTTCAACATGAAGTTCTACCAGATGACTGGACATGACTTTGGCTGGGACTGAGCCTTGAAAATATAATTTAAGCAAATTAAAAAGAGAAAAATATATATTTTTGTACATATCAACAGAGAGGGGAAATTAATATTTGTGCTAATGTCTGGTGGCCCCAATTAATATCTTCATTTGGAAGCAAATACCATGGTTTTCTATTTTGTCTGTTTTAATTTTTCAGGATTTATAATATTCAGTCCAGAAGAGTCTCAGTTGAGGTCTGGCTGATGAGACCAGTGTGTGGCCTAGACAAATGTCTTTCTGGTTTTCTATGTGATGTCTTTTCTTCTTCTTCTTTTTTTTTTCTTTCTTTTAAAAATTTCATTTGGAGCCATTCAACACTTAATCCCAATGTCAGTGCCCAAATATTTTAAATATGACACAGGGCTTGTCACTTTGTTGACCAAAATAATCAGAACTGGTAAGTATTTTTTTAGTGAATCTCATGATATAAATTAAGTAAACACCTACCCGGTTGGCTGAAATTAGAGCTCTGCATTCAGGTGTAACCCACCCAATTGCTACCTGACTTAAGAAAGCCACTGTAGCATCATGCTCTACCATGTGCTTGGATTATACCCAACACAATCAGGAATGGAAGCAGAGCTTGGGGGAAAAATGCTTTTTTGAGACTATGACCCCCAGAATCCCCAGGCCATTGTGAATACAAGGTTTCCCTCTAGCTCCACTGCAAAGTTATAATTTCCTAAGGTGTATGTAATACTGCTTCTTTGTTTGTACTACTAAAGCTGAAGTACGCCCTTGGGATTGCATCATTAGGCATTAACTAAAGAGTGGAGTGAGGCCTTGTCCAAACACATGACTCCAAACCTGTATGTTTTCTCAAAGAAGATCCGATGTCCAGACTAATTAAGATAAAGTATCTTCATTGTAGTTTGAAAGGCTTTTCAAAGCCTTCTTCCTCAACCCACGGCTCACCCACCTGTTGTCTCCATAAAGCCTTATATTAGCTCAGATTACTCTAGCCAGAGCCCAGTGACAGCTGGCCTAAGCTGAAGAGTCAACAGTAGGGAAAAGTAAGAGGAAAAAATAAGTCATTTTCCTTGTCATCTCCCCCACTTAAGCTTGAAAGGTCATGAGGTCACCACTTGCTACCTTCAACCAATCAGCTCAGCCTCCTGTCCTGACTCAGAATGTTCTATCCCTAGCCTTAAGCCCTTTTCTGGCAGGGTTTTGTGCCATAAAACATCTGGGTAAACATGTTAAAATCACCCAAACAAAGAGAGGGGAAAGTAGCTAATAGGTCACTTGAGAACAGAACATATGACAAAGCTGCAGCTCGCAGTAACTCTCCCGTCAGAGGTCTTTCCAACTTGGAGTTTGATTCATCCCAAATACAGTATAATCTCCTATTGGAAAGGCTGTTTTGTGACCTTAAGAGGCAAGAGAACAGTAGTAGCAGTGGTTATGTTACACTGTTTTTCAGATGAAGGACTTTGCTATGTATAGCATACTTGCACATTTTCCCATAAAAAAGTACTGTGAGATTTTTCACATTCCAGGAATTTTTTTTCAAAAATTTCATTTGCACAGAAATATGTATTTTGTAACTGGAATCCTGTTCAGTAATTAAAAGATTGTAAGCTAGATTTACAATCGCCTAGCCACTGAGAATTCACGTTTACAGTTGCTAAAAACTGAATGTGACATGCAAAACTTACCTTTTCAGCCTGGCAGCATCCTGGCCAAAGGGTTTCTAAGGTGCAGCCAGGCTGAAAAGATGAAGTTTTGAGGGGTGTCATCGTCAGACATAACTATGATAACAGAGCTCCATCACTGTAGTAACATCTGATGATGCAGGATTTTATCTAGTGTTTGTCATAGAAATCCATGCATAAGTGTTTTTTGTTGGAAGGGGTACAAAATTTTTACACAAGTGTCATAAAATGAAAAAGAATAGAAAAATCTACCAAAAAAGCCCTCTTGTAATCTTGTGCATCCAGGAGAAAATTTTTGAAATCCATAATTTTATGGGCAAGAGTAAAATATGGAAAGATTTATATCCCTAACTGAAATAAATGCCACATTGTAGTGTTGACTATGTTGCTGTTGTTGTTATGTGCCTTCAAGTCAGTTCCAACTTAATGGCAAACCTAAGGTTTTCTGGGGCTAAGAGTGTGTGATGTGCCCAAGGTTCCATAGCACACTGTTTAAATATGTCTCAATTCCTCCCGCAAAAAAAGCCCCAAAGCAATTGGTTGTTTCCTAAATGAAACATAAACCTTAAAAGTTTTTCTTAAGTTTGGGAGTATATTCCCATAGAATCACATTGGTGATACAAGACAACATTATTTCCCATTACATCCATTTTTATGTTGTTGTGGAAGGAGATATCCAATACCTCCTTCTGTAGTGACACACACATACACAAGCATGCAACTCCAGTTTGAATTCACAAGGACACATCTCTATAGATAACCTTTGGCCAAGGGCTGGGGACCTTCTGGGAACCATTTGGCTGCAGTGATGTAGCCTAGAAAAAGGAACAGCTGGCTGGGCAACTGCAGCTGGATGGTGGCTTGATAGGTTCACCCTCTTGATCAGTGACCCAGCCAGGGGAATGTGCCCCAGTGCTTTCAAGCTGGGTTTGCACAGCCAAGGGCAGCAGAACCCCAGCAGACTTGAGTTGGCATAGATTTCCAGTCCACCAGTGTCTGAAACAGGATTTTAGCCTGTGTTTCCTTCTAACCAGCTAACAAGGATTGATATTAGTGGCAATTCAAGGCAATTGTTCATGTATACATTTTCAGTCACCCAGGTGCTAGGAAGTAACAGCCTGATCCCAGTCAATTTGATCTTTATCAGTTTCTGCAGCCTTCTAAGATGTGAAAAATTTTATCTGCACCACAAGCATACTGTTGTTTAGCCATTAGCCTGACCATGCGATGTCATGCATTGATTTGGTGACAGAACAATTGGCTGATCCACTGCCACAGTGGACCCAGAGCAATAGCCTCTTCATCCCAGTTAATGTTTTTTTACACTGTTTCCAAGTCTACAACTGGAGCATGTACCTTGATCTTCCTGTCACACTCAACATTTCCAATTTAAGAACTGGATTAGAAGTCTTTGCAGCTGACTCGTTGGCCATTTCCACCCTACACTGTTATAGTGCTATTATTCCATTCTCATCATCCTATGGAATCCTGGAACTTGCAGTTTTGGGAGGGGCATTTAAAATTCTCATCCAGAGACCTCTTTGGCCTCAGGAAACTATTAACTCCAGAATTCCACAGGAGGTTGAAAGTGAAGCAATAGCACTGTAACAGTGTAGGGCAGAAATGGCTTTTGTTTCCTATAATTCTGTGCACTTTATACATAGAGTAAGGAGAAAGGGTCTGACTGTAAGGAATAACTTGGGACAGGAGCCACAAACTCTCTCTGCATCCAGTAATATATCTGTTTCTCCCTTGCCACAGTGCCAGAAAGGGATAACCGCAGATAGAGCAACCCACTGTATTCCAAGCACTCTTTTTATTGTACTCCATACACTCTTTTTAGCATTAAAATATGACCTAATAAGTCCATGAATAGAGTGACCACCCAAACAATGGCCCCTTCGTGTTCAGTTTGACTGTCAGTTATCCTCGTTAAAAAAAATAAATAGGTAAATAAGGTCAGATTCTTCACAGATATCCAGCCAGTATAGAATTGATATAAACCATACATATTTGGTAAGCATATGTTGATTTCTTTCTCATTTGCACAAGATAACATAGCAAAAAGAATCTGGCATTGTAACTAAACAGAGAGATTCATAATGGAAGATTTAAAGTTTCTTTCTAACAATGAATTAGAATCTGTGTCTTTTTAGAGTTAGGAATGGATCCATTTCATAATGAGCTATTAACAGTCCAGTTGAGTTGTTCCATTGCTATGATTTTGTTGGGCTTTGATTGATGTGAATGCCTTTAGTTTGGGCACCTTGGAGCAATGGTCTCCATAGACAGCTTGAAAATGAAATGATCTAAGATGGGAGATTTCCATTATGCTTTGCAGAGTTGGTGAAGCCATCAGAAGATCAGAAAGAAGCTTCCATAAGGGAACATCTCCTAATGCAGCATGGTATGTGTGTGTGTGTTAACTTAGAACAACATACACTTTCAGGCAAGGTAAAGCAAAATACTGGCTCACAGTCTCTAGATCTGGTTTTTTTCTTCTTCTTTTAATGCAGGGTTTAAAACAGAGCCTTGATGCAAGTGGGATTTACTGTTACCCCTATGAAGTGCTGTTTTGTAAAAACTAACCATGATCTGTTTTCTGTGTACTGCAAATTCTAAAACATCATTGTTTCTTGCCACAGTGGGATAGACAATAAACTCACAAACTTGTTCCTAAATAAAAGTAAAAGCCAGATTGTCAAAGGAACTGATGAATAGATCTCTTACCCTTTAGTACAACTGGTATAATAAATGCAAATAGATACAACATCAGTTTATATCGTGTGGATTCTATGGTTCCTATTCATGAGCATTGCATCAGAAATTTGTTTATTTTAAATAGTTATTACTTTAAGTCTCCTTTTCTATCCACTGTATAAGGTATACCATATAAGGCCTGCCAAGAGAGATAATCCATGCCTTTTATTATTATTATTAATGGGGGAATCTTCTTTCCTTTGTACATACTGTTTTATGTTATTTCTTTGTGTTGTAATCCTCTCATTTCCTTACTTTGATGCTATTTCTGTAAGAGCTGAAATACTTTTTAATTTAACTTAAGGCTGAAAAAGCACATATTTTAATAAAGTTTACGGGTACTGAGAAACTGTGCTGTCTTTTTGGCTTTGACATAAAGAGATGGCGGGGGGAAACGGTGCAAATGTGGGCTATTTCATATGCATGCAAGTTTCAATGAAATGCTCTGACTCTGGAATTTTTAATGAGTTGTAAATATTAAGGTCCATTTAAAGAGAGGGAAGCGATGAAGGGAATTTTGAAGGTGAAAATAGGCGTAACTTACTGATATGAGGAGCAGAAAATAGGCCCTTGATACTGAAAACAGGTGCCAATGGGGACTTAACCAAGGGAATTAAAATAGCTTGCCAAACAGCCTATTTTTTTTTCAGTCCCACAAGTAAAAATAAAATGACAATCAGTAGTGGAGAGAGCCAGCATGTTGTAGTGGTTTGAGTGTTGGACATTGGGAAACGGGTGTTCAGATGCAGCCATGGAAATCCACTGGGTGATCTTGGGCAAGTCACACTCTCTCAGCTGCAGAGGAGGCCGAGGGCAAACCCCTTCTGAACAAATTCTGCCAGGAAAACGCCATGATAGATCCCCCTTAGGGTCACCATGAGTCAGAAATGACTTAAAGGCACACAGCAAAAACAATTGGTGCTGGTGTGAAAAGTCACCAACTGGATTCTGTCAGGCTCTGTCCACAACCAACTACGTTCAGCTAGCTGCCTTGGCTTCACCCCAGACTCCTAGCAAGAATGAAGTTGTACAGTTCTGCAATAAAGAAGCAATGGGTTCTGTGATTCCCGATTATAGGTAAATATCATGTGAAACCTTATGCAGGAATGTGGCCAGACTCCCTGACTATTGTCAGGGAAATCTGGGTTCAGTTCCCTCTGACCTACCACTAGGTGATGTCTACTCAGTCATATTCTTTCCACCTAAGCTCTCTCATTGTCTTGTGAGGATGAAGAGGAAGGGGGAGAACCACACAGGTAGGCTGAACGCCTTGGGGAAAGGGTTGTATGTACATGTAGTAAAACAATAACAGTGTTTGGATCTTTTCCATGTAGGGAAAGAAAGGGGCATAGAGAGGGACTGCCTATAAATAAAAATAAACATGATAAGGGAGGAACTGGGTGAAAAAAGTCCTCCCTGGTGTTAAAACTGTTTAGACTGAGTATAAAAATATTTTTGTTTTTCTTTTAACATGGAGGAACATTGTTAACATTTTGAGCTCTGTGGCGAACTATCGTTGTTGCTATTGTTGCTGTTGGTTAATTTCATTTATATTTATACTCCACCTTTTCCTCAAGAATTGGGACTCAAGGCCACTTACAAATTAAAATGACCACAATGTAGTTTAAACATACAAAAAGTCTGCACTGAAACAGTTAAACTATTTATGATATCAAAACAATTTAAAACATACACTTATAAAGTGTTGCAGTACATTCTGAGGATGGGCTGGCACTGTCCTATCTTAAACTAAACTGTTTTAATCACGTTTTTAAACTGCATTTTATCATTTTTAAGTATAGGCTTAAACGGTTTTAAAATTATGAATAGCTTAATTCTTCTTTAATGTTCACTTTTTGTGTGTTTTTAAGCAGCATTTTTCTTTTTTCTTTTCTTTTTCTAATTTGTAAGTTACCTTGAGTCTCAATTTGGGGAAGGAGGTGGGAAATTGATTTTATTGTTGTTGTTGTTGTTGTTGTTACCACCAGCAGCACCACCAATACTCATTTGTGACTTTTATGTATTTGCATTCCTTACATAGCCTTGAGTTTAGGGGCTACCTAAGGACTGTGAAAGTCATCCATCGCCACTTACTGGGAAGTATCTGAAGCAATTGACGGGAGCCTGTCCCCCTGTTGCTTGCGAAGCAGTTGGATGTTGTTGCCACCCACTACCTCAAGTGAGTGACTTCTGGTGGGAGAAGGAATTGCAACTAGTCACAATGGGGGTGGCTCATGGGATGGGGTAGAAACAGCAGCCTGCTGCTTGCTGAGGAACCAGAGAAAAGACCCCTATTGATTACAGAGGCTGCTGCTTGATAAATTGGGGGTTGGGCTGGGATTCACTGCATAGCACTGTAACTGTGGTGCTTAAGCATATGTAAAGATCATACAGAATTCTAGCCATCATCCTCATCCCCATAATATCATCATCAGCATGTCATGTACTCTACCACTTTATTCTCCTGACCACGTAAGCAAAGCCCTCAAGCAAAGGAGAAGATGGCCCATGCAGACAGGAAAGTGGTGGACTCCTAGAACTGGGACGGTGAATTTATATATTTGCAGGAGGTCCTCCAAGTGGCATAATGGTGACATAGTCACAAATCCAGTAGTACCTAGGAAGGTTCCACACCACTGGTCCATCAGGTTCCCTACTGTCTATTCTGAGAGGGAGCAGCACTTGGGTTCTAGACAGGATTATTTCTCAGCAATATGGGGGATCGAATTTAGGAAGTTTGGCATTCTCTGCTACTGAGTAGGGAAGTAAATATTTGTTTATTTAATTCCTGCATAGCAGAAGAAAGAATTTCAAAAGTTTTCTCTCCAGTGGATGAGACTCCAAGAGGTTTTGCATATATTTATTTTTCACTTTGAGACTTTTTCTTCTGAATTTTTCACACACACACACACTCCTGCACAGCGAAGAGTCTCATGGAATTTGACCATTTTTTTCCACAGGGCGTCAAGAGGTGTTGAGACCCCTTTCTCACTGGGGATGAGAACACTTGGAATTATTCCTTCCCTCTCTACCACTCAGCTATGGCCATTCTTGTTCTGAAAAAAAACCTGAAAATGATTGTACTTCAGAAACATTTCAGCAAAATGTCCACCCAGTACCTTGGCAATAGGAAAGGCAATTTTCACTGTGGTCAGGTAAAATGAGATTTCTATTTATTTTTTTAATATGTTCAAACAAATTAAATGCTCTGAAAATCCACTCCTGCACCTCAGAATGTTCTCCTAATTTCCTGCTGGTCGATATAAATCTTTCTTCTTGGAGAGAATTTGTCCTTCCCTTCCTGAGCTTCTAATCCCTGCTTTGAGTATTACTATCCATAGTTAAGAATGTCGGTCCAGCGTTCATTCCTTGTATTATTTAACCTGATTCCGAGGAAAGGACTTTAGTTAATAACACAAGTGTAGGAAACCCACATTTAATCTTGGGAAAGTGTACAGATCAAAGAAAGGGTTTCGTTACAGTGTTCACAGCCCTTTTCTTCCTCCAAGCTCCCCACATTATATTCCATAATTAGGGGTTTGCATGCTCTGGAACTTACTTCAGGTATGGGAGTGATTTGCTTTGGACTCTTTTAGATGAAGCATAGTTCATTTTGAATCTATAGGAGAGCCTCACTTTTATTTTTCTAAGCTTTGGCTATGTCCCCATTGGTTATAATGGATAAATCAAGAAAGGGCCATAACTTTTTTATATTTTGCACTCAGGCATAATATTTCCATGTCATGGGATAAAACTTAATGATTTACAAACAATTTTGATGTGGTGAGGGGAAGTGTACAAGGAATGTTAATTTTTAAGAGGGGAATCATTCATAACTTTTTAAAAAAAAATTTGGTGGCATTGAGTGACATTTGTAGGTATACCAGCCTCTAAGGCTACAAAAATTAATGCAGATGCACAAAGTTTGTGCTAGATACTTCTGAAGCTCATTCAAGTTGTGTTTGGTTTTGGTAAGGAATTGGATTTTGCTACCTCTGTGTCCCTTCCCAGAAGCTACCTTGGTCAATAGTTTCTGGCTTTATCTTTTATAGCAAGAGTAGGAATCTTGAAGCTGTTCAGATGTTGGTGAACTGCAACCCCCATCATCCGTAGTCAGTAGCCAATGGTGAGGGATGATGAGAATTATCATCAAACAAGTTGTCAGGTGTGCCCGTTCACCACATTTGATTTATAAAGCAGATGACACTGGGTTGCATTTTGAAAGAGTACACAACATAATGCCTATCCATATTTTCTCACTGTGTGCAACAATCACATATGTTACCCCAAAATGTGGGTGACTCAGGGGCCCATGCACCATGCCAGTAGCTCCACATGAAAATGGGGAATTAATTAGCTCAAATTAGGAGAGCTGCAAGAGCGGGGTAACCTAACAAGATCTTTCCACCAATGTTTACAAGCTCTTTCAGGAAAGAACTAGCCAGAGATTCCAAAATGCAAACTAAAATGTGTTTTATTGAAAGTTCACACACACAGACAAAAAGATCCAAACATTCACTCACTCACTCACAGAAGAGCTAAGTGAAGGATGAAGGGAGGAAAGTTGTGGATAGAAGAGTTTTAGGGAATAGATGATAATTCCTGATCCGGAGAGCAGTGAAGAAAGCAGCAATGTGGCTTAGATGAGTGCCTAAGGACAGTACTCGTTCAGAAATTGGAGTGACAGCATGGTGACCAGCAAGAAAAGTACTGCACTGAATCACTCAAAACAGAGGGTTCTCGTGCCCAAAATCTACCCTGAGGGTATGAGTGTGAATGGTTGTCCTGGCCAAGCAGACAATGGAAGTTGCAACACGGACAATGGAATCTGCATGGAGTTAATGGTCTTAGTGTTTAGGACACAAAGAGATAATGGCTGTCATAATAGTTCTGTATTGTGGAGATGCTTGGAGGACAAGGCAGGGAAATGTTTAGATGTGAGGGAACAGGGTTGAAACAATCATTGCTTTGGTTGGAATTTTCCTTGACCGTTGTATTCTCAGAGATGTCCTGGCTTCATCTTAAGCCTATTGTCTCTGGAGTTGGTTGGTAGTCTGCCTGACAATGACTTTGGCTATGCCTACAGGGGGAGTTGGCTGACCTGCCTTGCAATCACATGTATTCAGTCAGTAATTTTCCTCTGTCCAGTTTGACCTTCCAGTCACCTCAGGCTCCATTTTATATCAAGGCCAATAAATATATTTGCCAATTAAATAATATTTCACCAATTCAACCATATAAATCTGGGGGGTGCACGGGCCTGTAATACATACAAGGTAAAACAGCTACACAGCTAGTCAAATACTATACTGATACTCAGGGACACAGATAAGTCTACAAATATTTAACACTGAACTTCAGTCAAATGCCACTTGGGTCAGAATGGGGAAGAAGGGAAGTGTCTGGTTTAATAGTTAACCCTCAAGAGAGGAATAAACAGCAACAATGAATAAGCATTAGGATGCTATCCATTTTAGGAACTGATTGGTTTGGAGAAGAGTGAGATGGTTTCCTAACAAAGCACATCTAGCAACCACTCTACAACTCATTTGGCATAGGAAAACAGAAAACTGCTTTGCACTGAGCCACACCATTGGTCCATTTATGGTTAAGTACAGTTGTCATTGAGCAATGGAGACTCTCCAGCATCTTATTTGCAACATTTGAGAGGAAAGAATGCTGGGAAAGCAACTTTTTAGAGTCAGGGACTAGAAGCTGCTAATCGGACTGGCAAAGTTTTGGGGGATGGTGGACCACTGTGTGCATGTTTTATGTGGGACACTTGGACCACAATCCTCTCTGCCCACATCCCACTCCCCCATGCCGCCACCTCATATTGTAACAACCAGCCCTTCATTATTCCTCTGTGAGGCCTTGAGTGGAGTATCATAGCACATCTTGACTCCTTCCTTCAGCTTCAGGAAACCTTTGTGGTTGTAGTTTCTTTTAGCAAACTCCTTGGGGTGATTCACATCTTTCAGTATCTGCAATGTTATGTTCTATATGAAATGTAGCAACTCTCCTGCTTTCCTTATGAAAGGATGGAGAGGAGATGTACAACTCCAAACTGCCTCACAAAAATCCTGAGCCTTATAATTCCCAAATTACTCATCTACCTTTTTATTTCTTTCCAATTTGCTATCATAAACCCCATCTGTTTCCCTTGGCAGCTCCCTTGTGACATAAAAATGCAGCACTCTGGTGCCCGTGGCTTCTGGATCCAAAGCCAGGATCTTAAAATGAGAAAGAAGATGGGAGCCCATTACAGATCCTTTCTGGGAAAAGATTATGGAAACTGTCTTTGATGAGGTTGGTTAAAAAAAATGTTGGAGAATCAACTCATACAAAGAGCTGCTCCCTGTGTATACTGAGCACTTTGTGGTGCTTTCCAGATTATTGGGTTGAAATATAAGCAAGCTGCAGGGCTTCTGTCACAACCGTTTGTGCTTTTGTGAATGCCTTTTGTGAAACAGACTGGTGAGGCAAAGTTTTAGATATTGCCACTTTCCAAGATTTGTGCATGGCATCAAGGACACCCTAACTGCTGTTTGTGAGGGGAGAAGTTAGGAGATTGCAGCTGGGGAGGAATTTGTATCTTTTCCTTCTCTTCTTTCTTTCTGTTGTTTTCTATACCCCACCCCCTTCTGTCTGCTGGCCTCCTCTCTCTCTCTCTCTCTCAATCTTCCTTCCTTCCTTAGCTATTCTGTTTCCTACGTCTCTTCTCTTCTCTTTCCCTTCTTTCCTCCTTTTCCCTCCCCACTTCACTCTCTCTTGCTCCCACTTGCCCCTCCACCTGCAAGCTTTGAAAAACATTTGCCACTGACACAAACTGAACCTTTTTTCAAAAAGATGCCATGTTAGTCTGCCTCAGGATATTAAATGAGGGAGGGAGGAGAGGGGAGGGGAGGAAAAAAAGGAAAAGGTGTCTTGTTGTTCCTTTAAGACTGCTGATCTATTGAAATCCAATTGCCAATCAGGAATTATTTCTCTCTCTCCCTCTCTCTCTCTCCCCCCTCCCCCTCTCTCCCCCGTCTCAATCTCAATCTCAATCTCAATCTCAATCTCAATCTAAAGTCTCAGTCTCAGTCTCAGTCTCAGTCTCAGTCTCTCCTTCTTTTCTGCCACTTCTGGTGCCACACATAGAGGACTACTTCATACAGCTATTCTATCTTTCTCTTCTTAACAGTTTTTAATTTTGCTTTCGTTGTTAAGTGTTGTCAAGTCAGCTTTGACATATGACAATGCTATGGATGAAAGACTTCATGTGTTCTTCCTTACTAATAACATTTGTCATCTTGACCACACTCAGATGTTGCTTGGCCTCATGTGACTTGGTTTTCAGTTGTGAAATGTGGAAGAACATGGTATTGGGTGGAAGACTTTGCCACACATTACCAGGATGGCCCACAGTTAAGAAAGGAAGAGACAAAGTAGACAAAGCAGTAATCTGATAGCCATAGAGGGGTATGGAGAAGTATAGCATCTCTAGCAATGTCGAAGGTCCGGTGTCAAATAGGTGGAAAGTGGATCATTGGGTAAGCTTTTTTAAAAAAGCTGTAAGGACCACACCAGAGATGCAAATTTTCAACTATTTTGTCCTTGCAGGTAAGAATGAATACTTTCCACAGTTTTCTTCCTGCTATGGGAGCAAACAAACATTATTCACCAAATATTTGCACATCCTAAAGTGCATGGGGAGAGCATCCCCCATCCCCATCCCCAACAAACAGCATGTATGTGTATGGTGGTGGGGGTGGGGACAATTTTATGCAAATTGTGGGAGTTTTGTGCAAAATCCATTTTTCATGCTACTGTCTTTCCAGAGGAGAAGCACTGCAACCCTTCCTTCCTTCCTTCTTCTCCCTCGCTCTCTCTCTCTTTCTCTTAATAGCCCATCTTTTTCCCAGTATGGGACCCAAGGCAGCTCACTATATTAGTTAAAAACAAAATATAATCAAAACAATGGATAATACAAAAGCTAAGCATTTAAACAGGCAATCATAGTAAAAGCACTGGCTAGCATTGTGTTGGTAAGTCCAGAATTAGAGTAGATCCATTCAGTCAATTTTCCAAGTGGGATTGAGAAACCATTCTCACATCTAAAATCCTGGCATGCCTTTCTCAGCTGATGCAGATAAAACTGAATTGGAAGAGCTAACGGAATGGCTCAGTACAAGACAGTTTGTGTATTTTAACCCTAAAATTGTGGCCATGACATCCAGACTTTAACTCTGTGCTGCATCAAGAAGTGCTTATCACTCATATTAAGCTGACAATTTATGACAAAATGAGGAAGAGGGTTGGCATACCAATAGGATATACTAAAAAAGTGCTTCTTGCAGTAGGCCAAAGCCAAATACTTTGCGTGCTGATAGGCGTATAGAAGTAGCCAGCACAAAGCTGAAGCGGCTGGGAGTCAGCGTGGGTTCACCTCTTCCCTTTGATGCACTGAAGTGAGGAACAGCACATAATAGTGCCAAAGAAGCTGCTTGCATAGCAAGATGTGTGCATCATTCTACATTAAGTCTGGCTTACAAAGCCTACACTTTGCCAAGCTGACTGTGACCTCCCAGGAATAAAGGATGGCATGCTGTTGTTGTTGTTGTTGTTGTTGTTGTTGTTGTTACCTGGACTGGTTATCTGGCATATAAGAAAGACTGCTCAAGGAGGTGGCAGCCCAAAATTAATGCAGGTGAGTTGCATTCAGTTTGATGGCACTGACTCCTCAATTTGGGAGCCCTGGTGGCGCAGTGGTTAAATACCAGTACTGCAACCACAAGGTTGTGAGTTCAATCCTGCCAGGCTCCAAGATTGACTCAGCCTTTCATCCTTTCGCAGGTCGGTAAAATGAGTACCCAGCTTGTTGGGGGCAATTAGCTAAAATACTTTGTAAACCGCTTAGATAACACTAGTTGATAGGCGGTATAGAAATAAATGCTATTGCTAACATAGCTTTTTATAAAATGTTGTATTTTATAGCACTTTGAGTGTTGGCCTAGGACTTTGGGGGACTAGTGTTTGTATCCCTGCTTAGCTATGGAAATCCAGTGGGTGACCTTGACCAAGTCACATTCTGGAAGCTTCAGAAGAAAGCAACAGCAATATTCCCTCTGAGCAAATTTTGCCAAGAGTACCCTGTGATAATTTTACTTTTTTGTTGTTGTGTGCGTTCAAGTCATTCTTGACTTATGGTAACCATAAGGCAAACCTATCATGGAGTTTTCTGGGGCTGAGAGTATGTGCCATGCCCAAGGTTACCCAGTGAGTTTCCATGGCCAAGTGGGGAATCGAACCCTAGTTTCAAGGGTTATAGTCCAAAGCTCAAACTACCATACCACACTGGCTCTCAGGTTCATCTTAGGGTCTCCATAAATCAGAAATGCCTTGAAGGTAAACAACAGCAACAAACACAGCTCCATAGAGTTTCAGAAGGACCAGCAAACTTGTTGAGAAGTTGTACTGTATGGCTTTGTCCCCAGTTACAACCTGATTCAGCTTGATTTGTATTTCAGATAAGTATACAAGGAGCCAACAACTGACTGCAAAGGGATAGGAATGCAGGAAGACATTACATGGTTTATTAGTGCCTTCAAAGTAGAAGAGTTGTAAAAGAATGGGTGGATAAGGCTCAATTTCAAAATGCAAATATACATCAGCCTTGTAGGAACTAAAAGAAGCAGATGAGAACACACATACACAGAATCCAAGGATGAATATTCTGTCAGCACTTAGCATTTTGTTGGCGTTGAATAAGCCAACACTGAATAACAATAATTAAAAAATAGTTGTCGAGGGTAGGCATCAAAAGTAAAGCTCTGCGAAACAGTCAGAGGAGGTACAAGGGGAAGTTAATCGTTCATCCTCCCTCATATCTTTTCCATTCTGTCTTTTATAACTAAACATTGCAGTCTTAGGCTACTGGCAGCCAGGTAATGTGTTGAGGAAAGGAAACAGAATCGCACACTCACGTGAGAAAGGCTGACCACTTCAAGAGCTCACTAATTTGCAGTCTCTGACCTTAGGCGCAGTGCAAACATGATACCGTGGCAGCAAGGGCAAGAAGGGGAGCTCATCACACCACTGAACTGTACATACCCACACACAGCATAGTTGTCAAAGCTGGGGGAAGGAACATAAAAGCCCTCATTGTCTTTTGCAAACCACTGAGATGCACAGTTAAGTTAAAAAAAAAATTAAAGGGAAAAAAATGGAGGCATGATATCTGCCATTCCCCAGCTCCCTCTGGTGACACAAGGAGATGTTCTCCAGGCTCATTGGTCTCTGTGTTTAGACTCACTTCGCCCTGAAATGTGCCGACATGGAACAGCAGTGTCAGGAGGCCATGAATAAAAGCTTTCATCAGCTGTCACTTCCTATTACACCGGGCATGACATGGAAATGCACTCGCCGAGGCCTGGGTGATTTGGGAATTCTATCAAGGCTCTACAAAGGGGACTCTGCCATTGCTTACCAAGAAACATAGTAATTGGCTTTCATATTTTCCCCTTTTGCTCCATTGATCCTTTTGAATTTAACCAGTTGTATTGGCTCATGGGAGGTCAAGATTTCCAGCATGAGCTAACTTGACCTGCTTCCTCTCTCCTGCTGCATAGTTTTGCTGATGAGACGGTTGGAAGCACTCATGAACCTCGGGCTGTTGTATCTGGGGCAGCTCCACTGACTCCAATCCCAGAAGGATCTGTGTGACCTCTTAAGCTGAATGTTATACATTTTATTGTTTAGGTCCCTTCCACAGGACACAGCAAAAGAGGGGGTCTGGACAGCTCATTGTGAACAAGAAAGATCCCCTGGTACTTGCCGTCTGAGAAGAGCTGTTTGGTCTTTTACCCTAAGGTGCTCTGCTCTCATGTTTTTCAAGTACAGCAGCTGTCCACCTAGATACCAGACCATCACTAGCTCACTAAAGGCTCCCTTTGTGGCTTCATGGAAACACAGCTTAGCAAGAACTTCCAAAGTAAAAATTATGCGGCTGGCAGTTCTGGTTCTATCCTTCCCGAGCAAGTCCTGCTTCAAAAGCCTTGGTTACTTACTTTCAAACAAATACACAAAAACTATTTTTTATATCCATAATTCACTTTACTTTGATAAGGTTAAGTTTTGTTGAGTACATGGGTCCCCTCTTATCAAATTTCTCCACCAAAACAAAACAGAAAACAAAAACAAAAATTGCTAAGTAGATTGGGCTAAAAGTGAGAGTGACTCGCAAGGACACTTGGCAAGAATTAAAATCTGGATCACCCACATACCAGTCTAATACGCTGATTACTGCACCACAGAATTAGTAACCATGTTTATTATTTATCTGCACGTAGATAGCATCTTTCAAATGTAATGGGGAGAGATGACACGAGCTCATTTTTCAGACTGAAATCAACTATATATTGTGAAGTTATAGCCACAAATTCTGCAATGTTGATAATCAGCTCAGCACACAATTTAGAGGAACTTCAAATCTGAATTCCATCCTTCCAAGTACATATACTTTCTCCAAAACAAATCTTATGTTTCAAAGTATTGTATGTAATATTTGTTTGTTTGTTTGTTTGTTTGTTTGTTTGTTTAGACAGTGAAAGCATGTTTTCTGTTTGATTTGTAATCAGTTTTTAGATCTGTCATCTTATACCTGATATATCATTCATCGGGAAAAGGAAAACAAATTTATTTTGCACCTAGATGGCAGAACTAGGTGGCCTGTGCCCTATTGGTAGTGTCAACTAGAGCAGATTCATTAAATCAGTGGGATGTACTTACAAATAGATTCGCCCTTTAACCATTGATGCAATGGCTCTACTTTAGTTGGGACTGATGAATAAGATTCAGGCTCGAGTTTCCATAACAAACACACATCTTGAGATACATTTCTGTTGAAATAGGGATTTTCGGAAAATATGAGGGAGAGTACTGGATCTTAGAGTAATCAGATTGGTAAAGCAGATGCTGAAAAACAACCACTCCCATGCCCACCCACACTCACACAGGGTCTAGTAGAGAAAATAGGCTAAGTCTTCTCTGTAAAACATATAAAGTAACTTTATTTACTGAAATTTTTGCATAATAAAATACAGGGTCTTATGGAGTAGAGAGAGAGAAAAATGGCTGCAATTCAGAGTAATGTAGAAAGACTATGGGTATGGAAAAGCAATCAAACAGGACATCTGCAAACATGCCAACTAGTAGTCAGTGAGTACAGGCATTAAAAGTTTGCTAACTAACAGAGAAAGAATTAGTGTGCAGTTGCATAAGCTCTCCTATGTTTCCTGATTCTTCAATGTAAACATCCTCACAGGATTTTTTTTAAGCCTGTGGGACTTTGCAGGAGAGAATCCATGGATATAGAACTCATCTACCCACTTGCCAAGAGTGCTCTGAAAATTCCATCACCCATGCCTTAGCATTAGGAGAGAAACCCATGTTTGGAAACCCTAGTTTGAAACCAAAGGTAGTGTTGTGCATGATGCCTGCTTTTGGGAGGGAAGAGGAAGCAATTCTTACTACAGTCCTCCACTTGAGACTGTAAAGGATCAGCACATTATGATGGCTCTGGCCTTTTCCGCACTACCCTGTTATAGTAGTATTATTCTACTTTCAACATCCTGTGGAATTCTGGAGCTTGCAGTTTACTGAGGCCCCAGAGTTCTCTGGCTGAGAATTCTAAAGGCCCTTCCCTCCCTAAACTGCAAACTCCAGGGTTTTATAGGATGTTGAAAGTCAAATAATAGCACTATAGCAGTATAGTGCAGAAATGGCCTAAGTGTCCTATTTTACATGGGACAGCTCTTTATTTCAAGGAATGCCAGAACACAACCCTCTGTTTGAAGAGTTGTCCAGTCCAAATTCAGTGGAAAGATGCAAACCTATCAGAAGGCAGAGTCAGGGCTCTGAATTTGCCAATCATTACGTTACATGGGGACAGCAGACTAAGCAGGTCACCTGGTCACAGTCTTCTGATACGGTGAGATATATTTCTATTTAAATTGTAGAAATTATTTCTGTGTTTGCTTCCATGCATATAAATGATCACATGCAATTGCAACATTGAAATGGATCTTCTCTGTCTCAGTCTCTCTCTTAGAGACACAGTGTATGTATGTACGTATGTATGTATTTGTCAGTGTTAAGTGCCCATTCTGCTTCAGGGGCTGCAGAGAGAAGGAAGAGGGATAAAAATCCTCTGTTCCCTTCATTGAGCAGAAATTTAGGGTCCTGTGTTTCCCTGACACATTTTCTTAAAGAAACAAAAGAGCCTTGTGATACAACCTTTGTTAGATGTATTTTGGTTTTACTCTGTTACCCTGATTTCTGGGGGTCCCGAAGGGGACTCCTAAATGTGCTTCAATAAATGGGGAATGGGAATTAGCCAGAGCACAAGCTGTAGCACCATGAGAGGCAGGGTAACCTAGCGAGATCTTTCCAACTCAATGTTTACGGGGTCAGGCCAAACCAAAAACCAAGCAGAATTGGCTAATAAATGATTTTATCGAGGGGAAATCACTCATGCATGCACACACGTTACACACAATCACACGTTCACACAAAAGCTAGCTGAAAGAGAAAGGGAGGAAAAATTATAGAGAGGCTGAACGATCTGGAGGGATTTATAATTACCAGTCCAGAAGAGTAGTGAAGAGCAGAAATGTATTTTGGCTTAGGTAGGACCTAAGGACAGTTCTCATTCAGGAGCCAGATGGACAGAGTGACAGGTAGACCTTCAAGAGACTGCACTGGGCATCCTCAAATCAGGGGTATTTGTACCCTGAAAATAGCTTGTGGCTGTGAAGGTTCCAGATGCAAGACAAAGGGAACCTGTTGTGGACAATGAGTCTTTTGCCTGTTGATGGGCTTATTGCTTTGATTGACAAAGACATGATGGATGTTGTAATAGCTGTCTATTGTGGGTGCTGTGAGGACAGACGAAAGAATCCAGGTATACAAGGGATGAATATCTGTCAATCAGTATCCTGGTGGGCTCCCCACAGTTGGATCCCCTGGAAAAGTCCAGCTTCTATTTAAGCCTATTATCCACAGGAATTATGTGTATTTGCCTGACAAGTGACTCAGTCTTACCTGGAGGAATTTTGGAGTTGACCTATACTTCTCACATTTACAGTCAAATTCTTTCCCTCGCTCAGTTTGACCTCTCTGTCACCTCTCAGGCTTGAATTTGATATCAGAGCCAATAAAATGTGTTGCCAATTAGGTATGGTGTCCATCCAAACTATACTGACACTGGGGACCCCCAAAGCGGGGCCTTACAACTGGTACCAACTAACATGGCTAGCTACCTCTCCGGAACTGTATTTGTGTGATTCCCATGAGGAAGCACTGTAGACAAGTAACTTCCTTTAGAACAGTGCTATTCTAGCACCCAAAATTTTTATTTGTGGGAAAATAAGCAACAATAGCCAAGATCCTATGTTGAGTAGGTAGAGGGTAATGCTCCAGTTATCCATTATGTGTCCTCTCCTTGCCCCAGCACTCTTGCTGCTTACTGGTGGTGTGAAGGGGAAAGCAAGTCAGACAATGAAGAAGCAGCCAGGCTGAACTTGGAGGAAAGAAAAACAAGAATCTCCTTTCTTTTCCCTCAGAGTCCTGAGCAGCTCCATTTTCAGCATCTGAATTGCCTCTCCAGTAAGCACCAGCCCCTCCAGGGCTTTACAGCTACCCAATGAGGAGCTTTTGGATGTGGAGCTAAGAACCTGAGAACAGCTACCTGTACACCATCTCAAAAGAAAGACTCATGAGCATAACTCACACTTATGTATGTGTATGTCATTAACAGGATCCCACCCAGTGTCTCTCAGAAGGTATGGTAAGTCTCAATGGTTTTGCATAACCATGAATAATAGGACTCTTTGGTTTACACATTGAGTTCTAGTTATTACAGTAAGCAAGAGAGAGGATTTGCTGGGGGACCTTGTTGTGCAGAGGTAAGAAGAAAAGCAGCACCTTAAAAAAAATCTCCCATTTGGTTACTTTCTGGTTTCAAAAAGGTCTATTTTAGATTTGAAGGAGGTAGGGAAAAACATCATGAAATTGTGCCACCATCCTTGGGGATGTGGGGACATTTTGAGTTTAAAAGGTTTAAAATGGGGGGTGAGAATACAGTGGAGCACAGTTATCCAAGGTCCTAATGTGGTGTGTGTGTGTGGGAGGGATGCAACCTCTCAACTTTTGGCCCTTGTTCACCTCTCTGATTGAGGATCAGAACTTTTTTCCTTGTCATCTGGTAGTAACCAGCAGCCTCAAGGTTGCTGTAAATCTTTCAGCTAGGAGAATTTGAACATGAGTGCTCATTTTGCAGCTGAAACATTTTTTAAAAAAAAAAATCCTCATTATAGCCTTCTGAAAGCATTAATAGAAGCAGTTAAAGGACTAATATAATTAAGTTACAAGGCTGTTTATGGAAAATATATTAGACAGCTGTCTCATGCATGCATGCACAGGCGCACATACATATAGCCTGTGCCTGTGAGACAAGTGCTTCTAAATAAATAATCAACAAGGCTTTAGAAAGCTGGATGGAACATTGCTATTTTGCATCATAAATAGAAGCTCTTTCCTATACTGATGCTGCTCCTACAGCAACTGACAAAAGCCATCTTTTCTCTCAAACCAGAGCTTCATTGCTTCATCTGCTTGCCTCAGTGTTTACCTCTGTTACGAAATGCACCTTATTCATGTGAAGGGGGAGGGCTGTTATAAATCATCTTGCATCTGACTTGTTGTGCTCTAACATACTGAGGCCTCTCCTGGAGAATCCAAATGCTTTTGGACAAAAGAAAATTGTCCCTGGTGTATTTGAGATGGGCTGTCGATGCTTAGATCATATGTTAAAATATCAGAGGGTGATTTCGACTTAGAAGAAAAAATCCCTGTGCTTGTTGTATAGAACCTGTGCTACTGCATCCAATCAAAGGAAATTATCGTGGTTGTTATTATTGTTATTATTGAATCAGTCTTTGTTGGAATAGCCATCTGTCTACAACAAAAGCTATTGCTCTGGATGTACACGGGGGTTTGGTTAATGAATAAGCGTATTTGCTAAATGCAAGGAAAGCCAAGGTGGATGAAGAGGAGTGATATGTCGCAAAGGAAAGTGGAATGGAGCAAAACAACAAGTAAAGCAAGAGTTTCAGGAGGGAAGGGGAAACTGCTTCCCACTAGTTTGTCATCACTCAGGAGTTCAGCAGCAATCAGAAAACAAACATGGAAGTAATCAATCCATCGTGCCAGCAGGGAGAGAGCAGGCCCTAGCACCCCTACAACCAAAGACATCCCCCAGCCATAGGTGCTAGAAACCCTGAAAGGCCAGAGACTCATGACTTCATACCTTTGTGGAGCGAATGACTCACTCGAAGTTCTCCCAGGTGCTTCAGTGTCCAATCTGTGTTGCTTCCAGGGACGGCTGCTATTGGCCTGAACATGACAAAGCCCTTCTATCACCCCTAAAGACTAGTAGAGGTGTAAAGAATATTCTCCAGTTTTCTTGTCCTCAGCAAGAAAGATGCCTTGGCATGTCTTGACACATTATGAGAATTTTAGTTCATTTCTGAAAGTTTTTCACATTTCAGTGCTCTTTTACCAAAAAAAAAAAAAAGTCATGGAGTATACAATGCACAGTGGTTTTGTATAAAACATATTTTGTGCAAAGTGCAATGTTTCATACCCAAATGAAATCTTTACTAAAATAAGGAAAATAACGGAAAATGGTGATAGACTGCCAATTTTTAAATTGCATTATTTGTGCTGAATATCTTCCCTTCCTCCCTTTCCTTCCAGTTCCAAGATCAAAATAATAATGAACTGATAGAAGTGGAGGAAATAACCAGGAAGATTAACTTCATACTTTCCTTCCAGGCTTCCTAAAGATTTCAGGATATCCATCCTTAAAAACCAAATGCTGGACTAAATTGAGTCAGATCAACCTTTTGGTCTAATCCCCCTTGACTTCTCATATATTTAGCAAATACAGTTTGTCTTAGCTGAAGATAAGCCACTGGACTTTCAAAATTGTGGGGAAGAACAGGGTAAGTTTCCTACATTCTCATCAACCCATAAGCCCAAGCATGAATGCGATGGCTATGGTCTTTTCTGACTTTGGAGTATCCTTGCACAATTTGTTTCACAGATTGGCATTCAAAGGAAGTACAGTGATAAGCCACAAGTCTGCAATCTTGTGGTCATCTGAACACTGATCAAAGACAAAAAGGAAATATGTGTGGTTTGATTTCTTACAACACAAAATGATACTAGATCCTCCTGAGGGTTACAAAGGATTTAGTCCTGCACACTTTATCTTCATAAAGTCTAGAGTAAGCCAGATCTCTCTCTATTATCTGCAGTATACCAGCTGCTTCTCTGTAGCTACTCTTTTGTTCTTGTGAGTGAAAACCTCAAATATGTAAACCAAGGGTTTGGAGAGATGGTATCAGAGAGGAGGGAATGCTCCTGCCTTACCACACTTATTTTACTCTCATTTCTGGCAGAAAAGATTTGGCTTTGAGGAGTTTAGTATGTAGGGATGTAAAGCTTCACTTATTCTCTCACATGAGAATGAAAATTTTCTTTCTTTTGGGCAAGATTACAACAAGATTTTTCTTCCCACATATTTATGACTTAGATTATTTTTTTGTCTGTGTGAAAATTTTGCAGTCTTTTGTCCCAAAAACCTTTGTTTTTGCACAAAATACCACTTTTGTGCAAAATAGATTGGGAGCATGTACAAAATCCAGTAATTTTGGTTATTGCTGCTTCTGATGGGAGAGCACTGATATATATTTTTTTTCATTTTTGCACAAGGTGAAAAACACCTCATAGCTCTTGACCTTTATTTTGACAGGGTGTATCAAGGTTGTCCCATTGGCCATGCTGCCTTGATCTGGTAGGAGTCGTAAACAAAGAGGTCAGGTTACCTAGACCAGTACATCTCAAAGTGATTGTCCCTGACCCAGTGCCAGTCCCCAAGCCACTGGCTGCTAGTCCCTGGTGAGTTTTGAGAGGTGTGCTGCCTCCCTGGGGCAAAATTCTGTGATGTGACAGAGAGGCTGACAAACCAACTGACCATTATCCCTTCTTTTTGGTCCATGTGGGAACCAATGACACTTGCACGGCATAGCCTTCCAGATATCACAGGGGACCATAAGTCTTTGAGTAGGAAGCTGAAGGACCTTGATGCACAATTTGCCATTTTGTCTTCCCTCCCAGTTGAAGGATATGGCCCAGGAAGGGGGAGAAGAATAGTAGAGGTAAACACCTGGCTCTGCACATGGTCTTGCCTTGAATGGTTTGGCTATTTAGACCATGGTCTGCAGTTTCATGAAGATGAACTTCTGGCAAGGAATGGGTTGCACCTCACGGAAGGTGGCAGGAATATCTTTGCTAACAGTTTTACAAACTTGATTAGGAGGGCTTCGAACTGAGATATGTGTGGAGGGAGACAATATTCTTGAGGGCAGGAGATTGTCAAGTGCTGAAGATAATATCTGAATGCTATATGGAAGGCAGGAGATTGTCAAGTGCTGGAGATAATAGCCTGAATGTTGTTTAAAGAACTGGGCAAATAGTACAAGAATCCAATTGGGGGAATAACCCATGGTCTTAGATATCTCTAATGCATAGCACATGGGAAATTACAAGATGAACTTGAACTCTTAAAACAGCAAAACAAATATGATATAATAGGCATCAGTGAAATCTAGTGGGATGAGTCTTATGACTGGAATAGAAAAGTACAACCTATGTCAGAGAAGTAAACCTAACAAGAAGGACAAGCAGCATTATATGTCAAGGATGTTTACACCTGTAGGAGATCTATAATAGACTGAGAGATCTGGGTAAAAATTAAAGGGGAGAAAAACAACAGCAATGTCATTGTAGAGGTCTACTACAGACTCGTAAGCCAGATGAGGACTTGGATGATGCCTTCCTAGAACCAATGACCAAACATTCAGAAAGAAGAGAGACAGTAGTAAAGGGAGAATTTCAACTAGCCTGATATTTGTTGGAAGTCAAATTCTGCTAGGAATGTCATTATCCAGAAGAGGGAAGAGGCAACAAGGGGAATCAGCTATTTTAGATCTGATCTTAACCAACAATGATGACCCAGTTAATGGGGCGGAAGTGATTGAGTCCTTAGATGACAGTGGCCATGCTTTACTGGAATTTGTTATACAGCAGAAAGGGGAAGTCAACCTAAGTCAGACATGCTTTCTAGATTTTATGAAACCAGATTTCAGTAATCTTATGGAAATATTGGTTGTGATCCCATGATCAGGAATACTAAAAGAGAAGGGAGTTTATGACGAACAGGAATTTCTTAAAAGTGAGATACTGAAGACACAATTTCAAACAATTCCAGAGAATGGAAACATGGGAGGCATCTAAAGAATCTGGGATGGATGTCTAAACAACTTCAGTGGAGCTAAGATTTAAGAGAGGCAGGTACAAGAAATAGAAAAGTGGGGGAAATCATCAAAGAGGAATTCAAACAAATAGCCAGCTAGCATAGGGAGAAAGTCAGAAAATTAAAGCACAGAATGAACTCAGGCTACTAGAAAGATTAAAAACAATAAAAAGGACTTGTTGGGGTTATGTCCATAGCAAAGGGTACAGTGTCTAGGTCTATTCTGTACTGTAATAATACCACTCTATTTTTACCCTAGCACATTGGGGGGAAAATAATTGCTGGCCCTCCCCATCAATTAAGCTGAGATGCATTGTTCTAGAGAGAGAGAGATAGAAAGGTAGACAAACTGAGGCAATTCTTATAGACTTGGCTGTTGGTCAGAATCAGAGAAGTCACAGTTCTGCTTCCCCCATTGCAATACCCTGTATATTTGCTTTTCACAGCAGTTAAAAATGCATTATCTATATTATTTGAAAGGGGTGAAAAAAACTCCCCACCACCACTACCGTAAGACTACTCTAAACATTGTAAGGAGCCTCCTTAATTCACATAGCACACCAACATAGCAGGGTTAAGGTTAGCATGTGCAGACTACCGGTACTTAATGAATTCTGGCACTCTGGAAGAAAGTTTCTGCAGCAGTTTCTGCCATCCAGCTTCAGTGTATTGAGTGACACAATCTTGATTAATGGATCTCCATTCTCATGAAGACATTCAAAATACTTGTTGGTCCCATCATATTACACACATGGTCACTCTAAATAAGAGTGTTCTACTCATCTGTGCCAGAATTGCTGAATTGGATGGCCAATATAGAATTCAAGAGGGGTGCAACCTGAACAGTTCTCAAGGACAGGCTTTCTTGGAGCCCTCTGTTTTTCAATAGTTTACAAACTTGGCAACCATGGAGCTAATTTGGCTGTTCTCCTATAGCAGCTGGACAAGCAATGAAGCATACTGCCAGCAGCATTCTCCTTCAGATCAAGGGAAAATCAGCATCTTCTGCTCTCTCCTTTTTGGAAGCTTGGTGTTGCCTTTTGCAAAACTAGAGGCCAGTAGGAGGGATTCAGGGCCTTTCCAGACAATCACTTTATACAGCGCAATAAATATACAGTTGCTGTGCATTTGTTCCATGGAATCTCAGTCATTCCTTGTAAGAGATCAAGATAGTTCCCTTCAGACAAATGCTTCTCTTTGATGGCCCCCCTGCTGATCCATCTATCAAACTATACAATCTATTGTTTCTGAGTAGTTTTTTTCTTCTGCCCACAACTGGTGAAGATGCTGGGATTTCAAGTGTCATCCATAAATGGATAAGTGCCAAAGATGCTTACTGGACAGTATCTATTATTTCTCTGATGATAAAAGGCCACAATTGTCCCCGCTCACCACCCTAATCATGCCATATGGAATGATGGTGAGAGCTGAGTATTCTAAAGGTAATGTGTGGATAAAGCTCACATCCATATACACATTCAGGCAACACAGAGTCGTTAGACTCTTGAATGTCTTTAAAAATCATACCTGAAGTGTTTTCAGTTGAATTTGCAGATTGTATTCAGAGGGGTCAATTTCTACACTGCTACACTCTAGCTACATTTCTAGGAGCAGGAGAGAAAATGTGAGTGTTATATGTGTGGCCTGGGCAAAATTATTGTTTTTTAAACTGAGATTTGCAAAACTATCCCCTAAAGTAGGGGTGGGAAAGCTTAGTCCTCCAGATGTCTTGGACTTCAATACATGTCAGCCACACCCAGCATGGCCAATGGTCAAGGATTATGATAGCTGAAATCTAAAACATCTGGAGGAGCAAAGCTCCCCTGCTCTTGATGAAAATATTCAGGGAGGTTCATCGGTGAAAACAGAAAAGATGAATACAGATTCTTGTTATGGTTCAGGCAAAAGTTTGGAAATGTAACCTTTTTGGATGACAACTCCCATGACCGTCTAGCCAGCACAGCTCAGAGTTGTACTCCAACAAAGCCTGACTCTGAAATCTGCCTAGAAACTTAATTCCATGCCACTGAAGGACCTAGTTCTATCTGCCTTGTTCATATTTATTTTGGGCCATTCCAGGCTCTGCTGTGTTGCTAAGCAGTCAATGAAAGAAGTAAATCCACTGGCTGCCACAGGCGCTCATTCAAGCCCCTCTGCTTAACTTTTCCTGAAGGCACAATCTTTTGCTCTGTTGGGATCTTACATTTCACAAGCTCCTTTGCAGACGCTGTTTGTCAAAAGATTCATTTAGAACAGACGTAGCTTTGATAGGGTTGTTTATACTCACAGTCTCTTATTTCAGTGTACTTCCTGGCCCATAGGTCTGCTTGACCCCTATTTACCTAGCAAGATACTGGTCGGCATTTTACTCAAGACTCACCTCTACTGAAGCTTTTCATCTCTATTTACACATAAAGTCATGATTACAAAGTCAGAACTGAGGCTCCTGCGATGTTATCTTGATGTTATAACAGCAGATACTGGAAACTGATCAAAGAGACAAATGACCAAAGTCACTGCTTGGTGCTTGGAGAAAGGGGATACAATCAATTCTACCTGAAATAGATTCCATGGAACATTATTTTCTCAGCTGAAATAGACATGATAGCAGGAGAAGTTTTTATCACTTAAAAAAAAAAGAGTGAAAAGAAAAGAATATAAGAAGAGACTTATGGATCAGATCAAAAGACTATTTAGTCCAACCCCCATTTGCAAACAATTTGTCAACCAGATGTCCATGGAAAAGCTCACGACCACATATTTCTAACATCATAGCTGAAGCCCTTCCCAGAAATGTTAAGTAAAATGGCAGAGATTCTATGTCGGGCTTGCTCAGAATAAATCATCACCTGAAGAATTATGCAGTAGTTGCACTACAGCACCCTTACAGTGGGCAGCACTTAGTGTTGTAGCATGCCACCTCGAACCCACAGCATATCTGCAAAGATAGACAGATGCATGCCAACCTCAAGAGGGCAAAGGCCACACTTGTGCCACTCCGTTTGTCTAGTTATCAACTGGGAACGGCCATGGAGCAACCAACAACAACAACAAAATACTTCCCCTACAATAAGGGAATTTATATTGGTGAACGTCACCAACTTAATTCCAGCCAGTATTTCCTATTACATAATTCTAAGACTACACTCTTTATGTAGATTCATAATTATTTTTAACATATTTAAATCTCAATACATTAGAAGTCTTAATGATGTTCGCTCTCAAGTAAGTTGCCATAGGATTGGAGTAGAAGTGGAAAGAATATTTTAAGAATAGACAAAAATGACAGCATAAAAGTTTTCTGAGTGTCAAGGAGCCTTATGAGGAGAATCCTATAGAGGCAGCAAAGGCAAATTTCTCCTGTGCCTCTATTGTGCCTACAAGGAGCCAGCCAGCAGAGCTATTTCAAGCAATCAGGTACCCTTTACACACAGGCCCAAGAGAAGAAAACCCAGACCATTCAACATCCTTCTGTGAACAATTTGCTCAGCACTTTGCAGATAAAATGGCTCAGATCCACCTTGACTTGGATATTATAATTGATACAGCTCCAGTGAATGTAAGCTCAGCCTCAAACTTGTCCAGTGACAACAGATACATTTCAATCTGTGCAACATGAGAATATGCCTAGGATTTTTGGAGAGATGATAGTCACCACATGTGCTAGATCCTTGTATGTCCAGGCTTATTTTAAAGAGTTGGAAGGGGACCGGCTGAGTAAGTAGAGGGAGTGGTTAATGCCTCACTAAAACAAGGCAAAGTTCCAGTTTGCCTGAAGGCAGCTGTTATAAAATCATTACTGAAAAAGTCATCACAAGTTCCCACCATTCTGGACTATTATCAGCCAGTCTCTAACATTCCATTTGAAAGCCAGCTCCAGGGCATGTGGTGGCTTGCCAGTACAGGGGTTTCTAGATGACACAGATTATCTAGATCCATTTCAGTCTGACTTCATGCTTGATTACAGGACAGTGATGGCTTTGGTTGCCACAGTGGATGACCTACACCTGGAACTAGTTGGGGGAGTGTGTCCCTGTTGGTTCTGCTGGACCTCTTGGCAACTTTTCATACCATCTACCATGATATCCTTCTGGGCAGCCTTGCTGGGATGGGACTTGGGGGCACAGTTTTACAATGGCTTCATTCCTTTCTGGAGGAATCATAGAATCATAGAAATGTAGAGTTGGAAGAGACCACAAGGGCCATCCAGTCCAACCCCCTGCCATGCAGGAAAACACTCAAAGCACTCTCGACAAGTGGCCATCCAGCCTCCGCTTAAAAACCTCCAACGAAGGAGACTCCACCACACTCTGTGGCAGCACATTCCACTGCCGGACAGCCCTGACTGTCAGGAAATTCCTCCTGAGGTTCAGGCGGAATCTCCCCTCCTGCAGCTTGCATCCATTGCTCCTTGTCCTGGTCTCAAGAGCAGCAGAAAACAAGCCCACTCCCTCCTCGACATGACATCCCTTCAAATATTTAAATATGGCTATCATGTCCCCTCTCAACCTTCTCTTCTGCAGACTAAACATACCCAGCTCTCTAAGTCTGTCCTCATAGGGCATGGCTTCCAGGCCCCTCACCATTTTGGTTGCCCTCCTCTGGACCTGCTCCAGCTTATCCATATCCTTCTTGAATTGGGGTGCCCAGAACTGGACACAGTATTCAAGATGAGGTCTAACCAATGCAGAATAAAGTGGTACCGATACCTCCCTCGATCTAGACACATACTCCTATTGATGCAACCAAGAATTGCGTTGGCCTTCTTGGCTGCCGCATCACACTGCTGACTCATGTTCAGCTTGTGGTCTATGAAGACTCCTAGATCGCTTTCACACGTACTGTTAGCCAGCCACGTGTCCCCCATCCTATATTTCTGCATACCATTTTTTCTGCCTAAGTGTAGGACCTTACATTTCTCTCTGTTGAAATTCATTTTGTTAGCCTTGGCCCAGCTCTCCAATCTGTCCAGGTCCTTTTGAATTTTGATCCTATCATCAGGTGTATTAGCAACCCCTCCCAATTTGGTGTCATCTGCAAATTTGATCAGCGTGCCCTCTATTCCTTCATCCAAGTCATTAATGAAGATATTGAACAGCACCGGGCCCAGGACAGAACCCTGTGGCACCCCGCTAGTCACTTCTCCCCAGGATGAGAATCTGCCATTGGTGACCACCCTTTGGGTACGGTCAGTCAACCAGTTACAAATCCACCTGACAGTAGCCCTGTCCAGTCCACATCTTACTAGCTTCATTGCAAGAATGTCATGGGGAACTTTGTCAAAGACCTTACTGAAATCAAGATATACCACAGCATTCCCTTCATCTATCAAGCAAGTAACTCTATCATAAAAAGAGGTAAGATTAGTCTGGCATGACCTATTTTTGAGAAATCCATGTTGACTTTTCGTAATTACGGCATTGTTTTCTAAGTATTTAGAAACTGACTGTTTGATGATCCGCTCCAGGATCTTTCCAGGTACTGATGTCAGGCTGACTGGGCGATAATTATTTGGGTCATCTTTTTTTCCCTTCTTGAAGATGGGGACAACATTTGCCCTCCTCCAGTCTGCCGGAACTTCTCCTGTCCGCCAAGAGTTTTCAAAGATTATAGCAAGAGGTTCCGCAATGACCTCTGCTGGTTCTTTTAAAATCCTAGGATGCAATTCATCTGGCCCTGGAGACTTGAATGATCCCAGAAGATGGTGCTGAAGGACTCTTGCTAGACCCTTGGCCTGTGGGGTCCCTCAGGGCTCTGTTCTGCCCCCATGCTATTAAATAGATACCTGACACTGCATATTTTTAAACCGGGTTTTAATTTTTTGCTGGTTTAATTTTGTTTGAACTTTTCTATCTTGTGAATTTTTAACCAGTCACGTAGGAACAGGGGGGCGGGGGGCGCTTCACCCCAGGTGGCAATGTTTTTGGGGTGTCCCGGCTTGTAGCCACGCCCCCGCATGCCCTGGCCACACCCCATGCACCATAGCCCCGCCCCCTCCATACACTCCCAGTTCCGCCACTGTTTCTAACAACATGTTTTTTTAATTTGTTATAAACCACTTTGAATCCCAAACTGGGAAAAAGGTGAGATAGAAATCACCACCATCATCTCCACCACCACCATCACTATCATCATCCAGACTGACAATTCAGGAATTATTCTATGCAAAAAATGCACATGGTTATCCTGCATAGAAACCAAGCATCTGTGCTGTTTTTTGTGCAGAAAATGTTGTTTTCTGTACAATCACCATGCAGTTTTCTATACTCACTTCAAAAACACAAATAGTCTTCAAAAACTGAATAGTTTTTGATGATTTTCTCACAGCAAGGATATTTATTCATTCTTGTCTGTGAGAATGAAACTTATAAAGACTTTACATCCTCAGACTGGTTGTGGCTGTTGTCATTGTTACTGTTGTGCACCTTCAAGTTGTTGCAAACTTAGGTTAACCTTAAAATGAACCTATCATTGTTGCAGGAGCCCAGAGACCACAGAGACCACAGAGCAAGAAAAAGAGTAATTTATTACGCGCGGGCTTTTGGCTGGATTTCTCCAAAAGACCAAAAACCTGTGTCATGTAGCCGGTGTGTTCCGAGGTCTGAGTGCGGGGGTAATTAGCTAGTAACAGCGTGTGGTATTTGTGACCCCGGAGGGGCGGACCGAGACATGCCTGCGATCTTTGCTGTGATCTTTGTGTATGCTGTGAACTTTGTCTATAAAAGAGCTGTGAAACTTGAATTCAGGGCTTTTGGTCTTATGGAGACATCCAGCCAAAAGCCCGCGTGTAATAAATTACTCTTTTTCTTGCTCTGTGGTCTCTGTGGTCTCTGGGCTCCTGCAACATCATGAGGTTTTCTTGGCAAAATTTTTCAGAGAGGATTTGCCTTTGCCAGCCATTGTTTTATTTATTGGTCTTATTTCCAGTTTTCTTACTGGCTTATTATTACTGCTACAATTAACTTTGATTTTAACTTTCCTCTTAATTTACTTTCTACATAAAATTCTATGTTTTTTCCTTATTTAATTCATAACCAGCTCTTAGTCTAAAGGCAGTTAAATCAGGAAAGTACATACAGTAGAAATATCCACTAAGAAAATGCATACTGAAAGATGAAAAATAAGAGAATGAGGCCACAAGCACCCAATGGACTCTGTTATTTTATCTCCTTAATTGAATGGATGAATGTGTTAGTCAGTCAATTTGAAAAAAGTGAACATCATACATAATCAGTAACTGCACTCAAAGATAGTTTATGGAAAACCTTGGAGATTGCTAATTTTACTTATTAGAAATGAATGGTCAGAGGAAGTATCGTATTTTAGCAAAATTAATGCACTATATAAGAATGACCGAAGGAGAAAAGGTACTGGATATGGATGTAGGTACATCAAACTTGTACTCACAGAAGTGGATTTCCACACTCTTATAGAATCATAAACTCATAGAGTTAGAAGAGACCACAGGGGCCATCCAGTCCAACCCTCTGCTATGCAGGAACCCACATCAAAGCACTCCCAACAAATGGCCATCTATCCTCTCTTTAAAAACCTCCAAAGAAGGGGACTCCATCACACTCCGAGGCAGCATATTCCACTGCTGGACAGCTCTGACCATCAGTAAGTTCTTCCTGAGGTTCTGGTGGAATCTCCTTTCCTGCAGCTTGATCCATTGCTCCTTGTCCTAGTCTCCGGAGTGGCAGAGAACAAGTCCGCTCCCTTCTTGATGTGACATCCCTTCAAATATTTAAACATGGCTATCATGTCCCCTCTTAACCTTCTCTTCTGCAGATTAAACATATCCATCTCCCTAAGCCGTTCCTCATAGGGCATGACTTCCAGACCCTTCACCATTTTGGTCGCCTTCCTCTGGACACGCTTCAGCTTGTCAATATCCTTTTTTGAATTGAGGTGTGCAGAACTGTTTCTCGTGGCACATCCACAACTGCCTGAAAATTCTATACAGACAGTCAAGGAACCCAGCTAAAAGGGATGGTCTGTGGATTGTGGTCTGTGGTACAGGTAGATGGGTGATCTTCAGAATGAAAGGAAGCACCTTCTCTGAGTGGAGCCCTTCTGTCTAGTGAAAGCAAGTCCTGATTCTAATGCTGTCTGTGGAAAACTGTTTCAAGTGCTACCACACATTATCCCAAAAAGAATATATGTTTGCTTTTCAGTGATTTGATTAAATACTTCCCAATTATTATTCATTTATTGTACTTAATTTTGTCTTGTTGAGACATAACTTATATTTAATTTTTAAATTAGCAGCTCTTGTAAAAAAAAAAAAAAAGGTTGGAAATGAATAGTAATCTGTTAATCTAATGAAGCAGTGGATGTGTGTCTCTGCCTGTCTGTTTCTCCACCACTGCTCCAAAAGTGATCCTCTTCAAGATGCTTTGTTTTAAACATGAATTGATCTAACCTGTTTGACATTTTAAAAAGAACATAACTGTTTGTTGAGAGTAGAAAGCCTTCTACTTATGCTCAGAAATAATTGGTCTTCAGGGTGCTTTTTCTTTTTTTAAGGAAAAGAAGCCAGATCCTCTCTCAAAAGAATCGTACTTTGAAGAGGCATTCTTTAATTCTGTCAGTTTTTACACACTGTATGTGACTTCAAGTGATCTGTTGACTTATAATATCCCTGTGGTTTAGCCAGTTCCTCCCTCTAAAATAGGATTCCTTGGTGGTCTCCCATCCAAATACTAACCATGGCTGATCTTGCTTAACTTCCAAGATCAGATTGGATCTCACACCTTTATGATATTTTAGCCTATTACAGCTGCTTAATAATTTGCAATTTGTAGGCACAGACCATGCTAACTTGTTTTGAAAAATGTAGCTCCAAAAGTAATTTCTGTAAGGGTTTTTTTGGGGGGGGTATATGAATTTAGCTTAGTAATCCTTGCACCATGAGTCATATCAGCATGTTTATTCCCATTTTGAAGACAGGATGGGGATATGAGGCTGAACATAGGCATAGTCAGTTCATGGTAGACCCCTCAGGCAGGATTCTAGATTGTGTGGTATTCCCATTTTTGGAAAAGCTATATGCTAAATATCTGGAACTCCCACACCTCTTAGAGGCACAGGAGGTCTAGGAAGAGAAAAAGTGGTTTAAAAAGGGGCTGCAAACTGTGCACCTCCGCATGACACCCAAAGAACCTAAGAAAATGCAATCTTTTGTTTTCTGTCTATAAAGCAACTTTGAAAGAAAGACTTCTGAGTGTAAAATTAGCGGGGTATGGGTGTGTTGGTCAGCCTTTCTATGGCCTATCACATAATTTGCATAACAAGCAATTAATCTGCTTGTTATGCAAATATGGTCAGCTGGATTTGGAGAACTAGAACTTGGAGAGAGAGAGATTGACCTCCAGAGCCCAGTAAGAGTGGGAAGGGGAGTTAGGCGACCAGAAAATGAACAAGATCTGGGAGGAGTAGAGAAAAGCCAGCATGAAAGACAAAAAAGCTTTGGGGTGGAGTAGAAAAGAAACAGTCAATGGCAAATGGAAAAAAAAAAAAGACAACAGGGGAATCAATGAGGTTTCTAACCAAGTGAAACTGATTCAGACTGGATGCATGCTGGGGTGGAGGAAGAGAAGCAACAGGGACAGTGGCGAAGCTTGGAGTGTGTGGAGGTGGGGCGGGGCTATGGCACAAGGGGCATGGCCACTGTGTGTGAGGGCATGGCTGTGGTGCATGGAAGCATGGCCAGGGTGCATGCAGGCGTGGTTATGGGGCAGGACACCCCAAAAACATTGCTACCTGAGGCATACCATCTCCCGCCCGCCCCCCGTCCCTACGCAACTGAACAGGGAGATGAGTGAGGGAAAGTGGGGAAAGAGAAGAGAAACAGCCCTGTGTTGCAGGTGGATGGTGGGTATGAATCAAATCTGAATAGTTTTGCTTGTTTTTAATTATTGATTACATTCACGCCATCCAGCCACCAAAGCATCAGAAATACCATTCTCATGGACACCTAGCTGCTGACCAAACTTTCCTAAGCTGGCTTCAGTTGCTCCTGAACTTTCCCCTGTGGGCAAAGATGAGCAATGAGAGACATATCTGTGATTGCCTCTGCGAGGTGCAATAGCAATAGCAATAGCATTTATTTCTATACCACCTATCAATGTTATCTAAGTGGTTTACAATGTATTTTTAGCTAACTGCCCCCAACAAGCTGGGTACTCATTTTACCAACCTACGAAAGGATGGAAGGCTGAGTCAGCCTTGGAGCCTGGCAGGATCAAACTCACAACCTTGTAGTTGCAGTACTGGCACTTAACCACTGCGCCACCAGGGCTCCATGAAGTGATTGCTGGTTATGGAGTGGGTTTCGCTTAGCCCAAACACAACTTCCAGAGGAGTTATACAGGACCTTCCCAAACTATGGGATCGAGCAGTTTGAGATGGAGGCTCTGAATTGAACCAGCTACCATCTGAGTTTTGGGAGTGAGTTTTGGGGACATCAGGGAGGCATGGCCACAATCAGGACCTCAATATGTCTGATAAGGACAAATTCAAATGTAACTTTTGAATATATCTGTTTCTTTCTCTTCTCTTCTCTTTCTTCTCTTCTCTTCTCTTCTGTTTTTTTTTTTTTTTTAGGGGGAGAATAAACAGATCCAGTGTGGTATAGTGATTTGAGTTTTGGACTAAGAGTCTGGAAGACTAGGGTTTGAATCCCTTGCTCAGCCATGGAAACCCAGTGGGTGACCTTGGGTAAGGTACATTATCTCAGCCTCGGAGGAAGCCAATGGCAAACCGCCTCTGAAGCCATTTTGCCTAGAAAATCCTCTAATAGGGTCACCATAAGTCAGATTTGACTTTATTTCTGGTTTAGGAGAAGGCACAAAGTGTGGCAAAACTGCCCCATATCCCCCTAAAGGACACTTGAGAGCCATTTTTAATTCTGGGGGCACAAAAACAGACTGGTGGCTACATTTTGTCCACCCCTGAACTAAGACTATGTCATTGTTGGGAGATCTAGCACATGAGCTAAGGTGCTGTATCACTGTAGATAGATCTAAAATCTCTAGGAATGAGCACAGCTGACACACAAGCATTAGCTGCACAAATGCACACTTGACCACCACAGAAACCTGAGCTTCTAGGCCAAGGGTTGAATCCAGGAGTACAAACAAGCTGCAAATCTGTGTCTTCAGGAGAGGTGTAACCCCATCAAGCATAAGCTGAATCCCTGTTCCCTGAACTACCCTTTGATTGACCAGGAGCACTGCTGTCTTGTTTGGATTAAACTGTACTTTGCTGCCTTCTTGCAGTCTCTTACTGAAGACAGACATGAGTCTAGAACAGGGATGGACAAAGTGTGGCCTGTGGGCTGCATGTAATCCTAAGAACAGTTTTCCAAGCCCCCAGGGACCCCAAGGAGTTTTTTAAAAAAAAGTTTCCCCCCCAAAAAAAACAACAAAAACACCTTTTTGTGCCTAATTTATCCACTATAGTATGTAAGGCTCCCCCCCCCATTTTGCTCCTCCCTGGTCTATTTTATGCCCCAGAAAGGCCCTTTTAAAAACTGGAAGTAAAGCAGAACTGATTTCTAGCCACTTCTTGTTTTTTTTTGTTTTAAAGGCCTCTTCTGGGCCTCAAAACATGGCAAAAAGGCATTCCACTGCCCGTATAGGGTACTCAGTGACATGGGCAGGTAAAAAGGTCCCCCCTCAGTTGGGATAGAAGTGTGCTTTCTCCAAGGTCTCCTAGGGGACTAATGTCTCCCACGGCTAGAACCAAAACAACTTTATTTGGACTCATTTGGAAAGGAAAGATAGAGTTTGGTGTTCTCTGTATGCTGAGGGCACTGAACCCCTCAGAGCTCTGGGCAATCTCTCCCAGTATACGTTAACCAGCAAAGCCAGCAGGCCGATGGCCAAGGCATTGAATGGATGCCAGACCTCCAGCCACCGTCCAGTGATGATGTATTGCCACAGGCCTCCCACTCAATATTCACTGAGGCTCTTAACCTGCAACTATGATTTAAATGTTATTCTTTGTTTGAAACTACTGGGTAATAACATAAAAAATATTTGTTGAATTTATGCTGCACCCTTCTCCCAGAATGGGATAAAACAGCAGTCTTGATCAGCGAAAATGAATATTTCTGACCTTGCTGAGGATTTGGGGAGCTCCTAAGAACCTCTAATGTAAGCAGGCAGCAACTCCCATCAATTTCAGCTAGTATGATCAATAGCCATCAGTTTACCCAATGGCATCTCTACTTTCCCAGACTGTGCAGCAGTTTTCCTAAACAGGAAGGAATAAATAGCAGGGCAAATTCTAGTGGACTTCCACAGTAGGAACCACCCTAGAAATAATTTTCTCCATCACGTACAATCGACAATTTTAACTGACTAATTTTTCTAAAAGTGAAATATTCTTTCAACAGATTTGAAAACTATTTGCACTTACAGGGAAAGGTAAGGTGCTAATTAAGAAGTGATAGATATAAATGAGAAAAAACATTAAGCAGAACCATGTGAGAGATGCTCCTTTTCACAACATAGAGCAAAGTGAATCATTTCATCTAATATCCTTGAGAACATTCTCGCTGGGCTCTTTTTCCCCTGGTACTGAGGTCTAAATTAGAAATAACGTGGGTCATAGGACTACAGCTAATCTACATATTTGATTTGCACATGGCTGCTCTAATTTGCATAACATTTGCTTGAATATGATGGATGGTAGGCCATGCCTGACTGGCATTCTGTCTGATGTGGTTTGTTCAATTTCTAATGTAAGATTCACTGTGATTGTTGCCCTTAGGGGTTCCCAAAATGATCAATCTCCTGTGAACAATGTCTATTCAGACTTACCAAATGTATGGAGAACATCTTCCCTCTCATCTCCACAGCTACATCCACTATGTTATGACCATAATCCACACAACTGGCCCATTTTCTCAATCACTGTGATCACAGACCTCTCGCACATGAGGGAATGCCCATATTTAAGGAAATTATGGTTCAAGCAAATGTGGCAGATGTGGGAAGTAATGAAGGAAAGTAACACAATTATCCCCAAATTACTTTTTGATACGAGGGCACAACAGAGCTACATTTCAAAAGAATGGCAAATGGCATTAGCCGTTTTTGTGTGGCAAGTAATGTATTCTACCTTTTTTTAAAAAAAAAAAGTTATTTTAAAGGCCATTTTTGAAGCATTTTAAAGGATTTTTCTGCAGGTTTTATGCCACACCCCTTCAAACTATCCAACATGCATTTAGATGTTGTTCAAGGAATTCACTAAAGCAGAGCTTTCCAGACTTTTCGTGTTCGTGACACACTTTTTCAACATTCATCATTTAGCAACACAGTAATTCAGTTTTATTAGCAAAGTGGAGGTACCCAGAGATGTATCAAGGGTAGGGAAAAGGAGACCCCCCCTGATCCTGGTCCACTGCTGTCGCCCTTGTCAGGAAAGACTTCAACAAGAACGGTGACGGGGGAAAGGGAGCCCCCTCCCACCCAGTCCTTGCCCACTGCCATCGCTCTTGCCAGGGAAAGGCTCCAGTGAGAGCAACGGCAGAAGGCCAGGTTTGATGGGGTGGGTGGCCTTTCTTGGCTGGGGAGGTGACACATCAACACACTACAGGCAACACACTAATGTGTCATGACACACCGTTTGGAAAGCCCTGAACTAAAAGATGAACAAGTTAATCAAAAGTCTAGAAACCAAGCCTTTTGAGGAATCTTTAGGGAGCTGGGTATGTTTAGCTTGGAGAAGAAGAGAATGAGAAGTGACTTGATAATCTTCTTAAAGTATTTTTAGTATTTGAAAGTATGTCATGTAGAAGATGGAGCAAGCTTGTTTGTTTGTTTGTTTGTTGTTTGTTTGTTTTTCTGCTCCAGATACAAGAACATAAACCAGTAGATTCAAATTACAAGAAAAAAAGATTCTACCTAAACATTAGGAAGAACTGCTTTACCACAAGAGCTGTTCAGTAGTGGAATGAACCATTTCACAGAGTGATGGACTCTTCTTCATTGGAGGTTTTTAAACCAAGGTTGGATGGCTGTCTCTTGGGAGCGCTTTACCTTTGTATTATTGCAAGGCAAGGGGTTGGATTAGATGGCCCTTGCAGTCTGTTCCAAATCTGATTCCTAGGATGGGGGAAGTGGGTTTGAAAGAAAAGAAAAGATACAGGAAATCAATGGCAAAAGTACATTCACAGAATGTTAGGTATCCTGTTTTAATGATAGTCTCCCCTTGCCTGACCCTTTCCAAGTTTGGAATACAAACTTAACAAACAGATTGAGGGATTTGTACAAGTCAGGAAAGTGCAAGTTTGGGAAATGCAATGGGTCGCTGCGCAGAGAAGATGGAGAATTACTCACAGGGGGAAGGGAAAAGGCAGAACTACTTAACACCTTCTTTGCCTCAGTTTTTTCCCAAAAGGATACAAGCACTCAATCTGGCGGATGGGGAACAGGTGAGGAAGCAGGGGAAATGAGGTACGTAATAGGTAGAGAGGTGGTACAGGAATACCTGTCCACACTGGATGAATTCAAGTCTCCAGGGCCAGATGAATTGCATCCTAGGATATTAAAAGAGCTGGCAGAGGTCATTTCGGAACCGCTTGCTATAATCTTTGAGAAATCTTGGAGGACAGGAGAAGTTCCAGCAGACTGGAAGAGAGCAAATGTTGTCCCCATCTTCAAGAAGGGAAAAAAAGAGGACCCAAATAATTATCGCCCAGTCAGCCTGACATCAGTACCCGGAAAGATCTCGGAGCAGATCATTAAGCGGTCAGTTGCTAATCACTTAGAAAGCAAGGCAGTAATCACGAGAAGTCAACATGGATTTCTCAAAAATAAGTCATGCCAGACTAATCTTATCTCTTTTTATGATAGAGTTACTAGCTTGATAGATGAAGGGAATGCTGTGGATGTAGCATACCTCGATTTCAGTAAGGCCTTTGACAAAGTTCCCCATGACATTCTTGCAAAGAAACTAGTAAAATGCGAGCTGGGCAGGGCTGCTGTTAGGTGGATTGGTAATTGGTTGACCGACCGAACCCAAAGAGTGATCACAAATGGCTGCTTCTCATCCTGGAGAGAAGTGACTAGCGGAGTGCCACAAGGTTCTGTCCTGGGCCCAGTGCTGTTCAATATTTTTATCAACGACTTGGATGAAGGAATAGAGGGCATGCTCATCAAATTTGCAGATGACACCAAATTGGGAGGGGTTGCTAATACGCCAGAGGACAGGATCAAAATTCAAAATGACCTGGATAGATTGGAGAGCTGGGCCAAGGCTAACAAAATGAAATTCAACAGAGAGAAGTGTAAGGTCCTACACTTAGGTAAAAAAAATGGAATACAGAAATATAGGATGGGGGACACATGGCTGGATAGCAGTACTTGTGAAAGGGATCTAGGAGTCTTCATAGACCACAAGCTGAACATGAGTCAGCAGTGTGATGTGGCAACCAAGAAAGCCAATGCAATTCTCGGCTGCATCAATAGGAGTATGGTGTCTAGATCAAGGGAGGTACTGGTACCACTCTACTCTGCCTTGGTTAGACCTCATCTTGAATACTGTGTCCAGTTCTGGGCACCCCAATTCAAGAAGGACATGGTCAAGCTGGAGCAAGTCCAGAGGAGGGCGACCAAAATGGTGAGAGGCCTGGAAGACATGCCCTATGAGGATAGACTTAGAGAGCTGGGGATGTTTAGTCTGCAGAAGAGAAGGTTAAGAGGGGACATGATAGCCATGTTTAAATATTTCAAGGGATGCCATGCAGAAGAAGGAGAGGGCTTGTTTTCTGCTGCTCCAGAGACCAGGACAAGGAGCAATGGATTCAAGCTGCAGGAAAGGAGATTCCACCTGAACCTCAGGAAGAACTTCCTGACGGTCAGGGCTGTCCGGCAGTGGAATATGCTGCCTTGGAGTGTAGTGGAGTCTCCTTCCTTGGAGGTTTTTAAGCAGAGGCTAGATGGCCATCTGTCGGGAATGCTTTGAGGGTGTTCCTGCGTAGCAGGGGGTTGGACTGGATGGCCCCTGGGGTCTCTTCCAACTCTACATTTCTATGATTCTATGATTCTAGGAGCATTTTTGAAGGTGCCAGCTGTGAAATGTGTCACTTGTGAACAATGATGTCAACCAAAGTCTCATACCCCAGGTTTCTAATGTGAGTATCAATGATAAACATAAAAACAATTTAACATGTTTCCAAAAGTCCCACCCCATTCTAATGTAAACATATTAGATTTTTGAGTTCAGTAATGATTAGCAAACTGTTGACTAATTTTCAGTTTCTATTTTGGGGCAAATGGTATTATTAACAGAACTTTTTCCTTAATAACACTCATGTAGAAAATGTTGTATTCTTGGGGGATACAACTTAGAGGGAGAGAAAAACTGTAATCAGCTTGTTAATAACTACTTAGAAACCCACAAAGTCACACTAGAAAATGGGACATCCCATGTGGAATTCTTTGAAAGCTATTTAACACAGTTTCTTAGAAGAATGGAGAAAGGAAGAAAATGAAGAAAGGAGTCCTTCCTGTGTGCTGTTTCCTGAATCCCAGTTTGAATAAAATCACTTTTTAATTATTTACAGTTGCTAACAAAGGGTCATTTAACATGCAGATGTGGGTATCTTTTAAACTACAAATTTAAACTGTCTTTGATTTGCATCGTCATCGTAATCATCATCATTTTGTTTAATTATATTTTAATGTTATAACTTTTTATGTTTTTGTCTCTGTTTTAGTTACTCTTGCTGCGAGCTGCATTAAGTCCTAATTTTTTAGTAAAAGGGTGAATATAAATCAAATCCATTCAAAAATAAATAATTCCCCTCAGCCTCTACTCATAATCCAAGGTACAGGTATGTCTCAGTTAAGAAACTAGATAGATTTCTGGGTATTACTTTTTTAACACAAAATTTGGTACCAGAGGTAGAAATGACATAGAATGAATGGGAATAGGTTCCTGCACCACAAAACTGTGAGCAGTTCCGCATGTTTCAACAAACTTTTAATTCAAAACTAGCAATACATGCATACGAAATGAAACAACCAAGTCACGCAAATCTTACAAAAGCAAATAAAAACATTATTAATATTCTAGAAATCACCTGAAGGCATCTTTCAAAATGCATCCAGGGATTTTTTTTTTCCTTTCAGCAGCCTCCATTTTTTCTTATGATTTCCGTTTTGGTGGAAGTTTTATGCCTTTATAGCATGCTGGGCATATTGGTTAGGCAATTGATCCACTTTCCCTTTTTATCTCTGTTTTGCTATTTGTGCATGCCCAGTGAGAAAGCAGCTGCTGTTTACCTTGCCTGCTGTAGACAGGCAGATGCAGCTACAATAGGGCCAGCTAAGGCAGATTCCCACATTTTCCCATCACATGTTTGATTCCGTTATTTATTGCAGACATGCTATTGCAACCTAGCACCAAAAAGTTAATATTTCTCCAGCCCTCCTTCACTATCATCCAAATGCAAATGCCACTTAGAAACCTCAAACAGACAGAAGACAAGGAGGGGAAGGGGGATAAAAGACAATGTAAAAAGAAACATCTTTGTTAGAGGCTTTGGTAACTGAGGTGTTCCTGTACTATTACCCGTATGTAAGGAAGTTGCCATATATATTCTGATGGATTTAATAGCAGGTATGGGAGTGACCTAGTTTTGGATGATGGCGCAGAAGAGATGGTGTTAAACAGTGCTAGTCCCTTCTCCAATGCCATTTCCCCAATGAACTTCAAAGGAAACACACAGAGTTGCTCATACTTTTTAAAAAGGAACACAGACTATCCTGATCATAGATACTGCGTATCAGTTGTGGTTAAGCCTTCAAGTAAACACATTGTCTGAGCATCTGTGTGAAACTGAATAAGATGAATAAGTAAGTTACTCATAAGATGTTTCCAAATACTGCAGCTGCCTATGAAACTTCATCCTCTTGGTTGCCTGTTTTTGAAACTCCGGTGCTGTGGAATGTTGCCAAAGCTGATACAAGAGCCTAAAAAACAACTAGAGAAATGTGTGGTGGATAGGTCTGTCAAAGGCGATTGCTAACTGAGACTGCAATCTGGTGTTCAAGATATTGCTGAACCAGAAGATGAGAATAAATTATTGGAGATGGATGCTAGAAATATTCTGTTTTTCTTGTGCAATTTCTTCAGCAGCATTTGGCACGGGTTCCTTTGGCAATGGAAAGACAAGGTATAAGAACAATTGTTCTGAACCAGTGGCAACTTCCTCACATTCTTTTAACCTTTTAACTTATCCCTTCTCTCTCTGTCTTGCTTTTTTCTGGGCTATATAATAACCACTGAGTGGTATATGGTGGTTTATTTTAATAACTCACAAAACCAAACAGACAATCCCCAGTGAAAAGCAATCAGTGCACTCACCATTCAGGTGGAAACATGATCTTCCCATTGGGTTGCTACCTAATTCTGGAAAGAGTGGATGGGTCTAATAAGTTCCTAATGTTAGTATGTGGAACTGGAGATGTTTATCAAATGACTACTCGGCTGTTCCTTCAGCTTACCTTCTCAGCCTCTGCTCCAGATTCCACACATGCCCTTGGTTTGAAACCAAGCCCTTTCCCATCAGCCACAGAATTTCCCAAGGGCACTTCAATGCCTTTCTTAAATCTTTCTAACTGATGGTAATTTTGACCTGGAGGAGAACAGGAAGTGCCCTCCAAATTCCTTTTTGGCCCTTGTACAATCTATTAAGGTGCTTAAGCTGCTCTTTTACTCATAAAACACTTTTTTTCCCTTTTTCCTTTTAGTCAAAGGCAAACTTTGGAACTGGAAAAAAAAATATCCCAACATGATTAATTATTCCAAAATAGGCCATTTATAGCTTGAACTCCATAAAATGGAATGCATGATTTAAAGCACTCTCCAAGAATGCGCCGTTTTTCATTCCTTTGCAATCAGAATCTAGATCTTTGTCGTTAGCTCCCTTGAATGAAATGGAAATGGTTTAATGTTCCATCTTGCTTTAAATTATACACATCACATTTATAATGGAACACAGTCCATTTTGTTGCCAAAGTCTGCTCACTTAGATCATCTGTTAAAGTGTATTTATTTTTATGACAAACAAGAAAAATGACAAAATAGCTACTGAGCTCTTGTTAATGAAGACCAAATGTGTCCCTGGGCACCATTCATATTACACTCATTTGTACAGTAGCTAAGTTAACTTCCGCCCTTTCACTAGTAGCCTGAGACCAGTCAGAGTGAGGGAAGCAAAGTTTTATATATGAACAAATGAAGCTGCTTTACAACTGAGTCAGAATATTGGTCCATCTAAGTGATGGGATCAGCTTGAAAGGATGGAAGAAGTTTCCCATCCTCTGCCATTTTAAATTAGAAGCACTGTTGGACTGAACCTTGGACATTGCCATGACAACTCTATGGTCAAATCATGATCCTTCTTCTACTCTATTTATGAGTTCTGTTTCAGAAACATATTTTTTACTTCTCTGTAAAAAATCCTTCCTTTCAGTAAATTATTCTCAGGGTGGCTTATGCAAGTCCACTGAAACAATAAAAGACAGCAAATTAAAACTACCCAAGATACAGCAGAACAAAAACATAAAACCATAGAGCAGTCTGAGTAGCTACACATCATACCACTTGTCTTGGCTCCTTCTTATGCAACGATGGAATTTGTAGTTTGATCAAGTAATTAGAATAGTATGCTAGGGAGCTCTAGTATCCCACCCACAGGACAAAAGTTCTCCAGTGAACAATTCTAAGCAGTTCACCAAACTGTAAACCATAGGATTCCATAGTGTGGAACAATGGCACTTAAAGCAGTATCAAATTGCTGTAACTCTGTAGTTTAGACAAGAGAATAGAGATGGAACAAACCAGAAGTGGAGGAAAGGCTGTCAAGTCCAACCTCCTGTACTACAGGATGTAGCTACACCATGCCCGTCAGATGGCTGTGCATCCATTGTTCAAATTCCTTCAGTGAATGAGAAACCACCAGCTCCTGAAGTGGTTAAATAGCTCTGACTTCTAAGCAGTTTCTCCTAATATTTCACTGAAATCTACATCTTTGCCATTTCCCCCCAATGCTCCTCTTTCTGCTGTTAGGGCCAAAGAGAATTGTTCTGATGCTTCCCCTGTCTGAGAACCTTCTAGGTATATAAAAATCTCATTATACTTGATCATCAGTTCTTTACCTTCCTGGTTGCCCTTCTGTATGTCAGTTTGTCAGTATTCCTCTTAAAATGTGGTACTCCTCAAAATTGGAAATATTTTAGAGAATCTTTTCCATGGTCTTCAGCAAAAAAGCTCCCAGCAAGGTTTCTAAGAGTCAGCAATTAGTCTCTGTGCCCAAGTGTGTAATATAGACCAGGAGCAGAGAACACTTGGGCCCTTTCCGCACGGCATTTGCCGTGCGAAAGGACACCTGGAGTGTTGCACGACTGTGAGGAGCAATCTGCACAACGCACTCACAATCGCGTGATGCTCCAGGGGCTGGCAGGCGCTGATCACACACCTTTTCATTTTTGGCTGGAAGCTGAAAATGGTGTGCAATCGTGCATTGCTCCCAGGCCCCGCATGCACTTACCTGGCATGCAGAGCCTCCAGAGCGATGCCAGTCGCGCTTCCTGCCCCAGCGCAGCCTGGGAAACTCCCAGGCTGCACTGCAGACGGAAGAGACAGGGCTCTCGCACGAGCAGGCAGCTCGTGCTGAGCTGAAACAGAAGGGATGCAAGATCCTCCCGCCAGAAGCTGCTCGTGCAATCCCCACACCCCAACACTGGAGAAAGGTAAGGTGCAGAAAGGGCCTTGACCTCCCAGATGTTTTAGTTTACTACTCCCATCAGCCCTTCCAAGCATGGCTAATGGTAAAGAATTGTGGGAATTGTAGTGCAAAGATCTGGAGGGTCAAAATTTCCCCACCTCTGGGCCTCTTTACCCTGTACAATAATTGCACTTTTGATTTCATTTTAACTGCTGTGGCTGCATCCTAGGCAATGCTTGGGTCTTCAGTTTGTTCAGAGGCACCAGAGGAGCTCCTTGGCTGAGGATTCTAAAGACCCCTCCCTCCACGGCAAATCCCAGGATTCCACAGGATGTTGCCATGGATGTGGAATGATAGTGCTATAATTGTGTACTGTCAAAGGGCCCAATCTAAACAGTGTTCAAATGTGAGAGGATACTGCAATATTTTTTTCCAAGAGCCTATTTATATGAACTGTTGCTTTATACTATAATATTGATATAAATTTAAATGTTTGAACAAGGACAGATATGAACAGGCAAGATTGTTTTAATGAATAATTGAGTATTACTGAAGACACTATGGTGTTTAAGGTGAGGCCTAGATCTATCTGACTAAGGCAACCAGCTCTGGAGGCTTTCCTAGGCAAGTTGAGAGTGGGTTTCCTCTGTCAACATAGCTCCTGTTGCATAAAACCACAATATTTTGCCAGCGATAAAATGAAAATATTATTCCAACCAGTGCATTTACTAGTGGGCCAAGTGCTGTGCAAGATGTGGCTGTGCAAATACTATGGATTCACAGTGTCTGTGATGTCACTAATTAACATCAACACAGCTTCACACACCTCATATTCTATTACACTGTAGTAATCACAGCATTGTGTTTGAAGACAGCAATTCTTTAGGTCCTCCATCTTCAAAAGCAAGCTCTGGTTCCTTTCACACTCTCTCTGAACATGCTCAGTGGCATTGTGCTTTATAAAATGAAGACGTAGTAGCTCCACAGATTGACTGATTGCTCCCCACCCCCCAAACATCTGGTCTTTGTCCTATTAATCTTCAAATGTTTTCTGAATAATGGAGGGAACATTTATAGTTGCTGAATCTCTAGTTGTGCAATATCGCAGGTGGAGCTTATTTGTTAGGCAAAATGTTACGATGAAACAGAGGAAGGAAGAAAACATTTCAAATGGATCGTGAGTGAATTCAGTTTCTCATCTGTCTTAGGCTTCATGCAAAACAGGAAACCGAGATGGATCATGTGTCTGGAAGGAAGCACCATTTTGTGTTTCATCAAGGAGGAGACAGACTGAAGTGCCACGTAAGACATTTCATGGTGAGGTTCAAAGGCTTGCTCTTATATATGTTCAAGATTAAAATAACCCCAGAGACCTTTTTGAGATCATTGCTTACAGTGGTGTTTAAAGTCGTTTCATGATAATACATGACTTTCCTCACAATGATATATGGAATGGCAGGATGAACTATCTAATTCAAATATCAGAATAGCAGTAACTTTGGATGGTAAGGCAGATTGGAATCAACCAGCTCAAAACAAGGGCCCTTTTGGCACCTTACCTTTTTCGGCACTGGGGTGCAGGGATTGCGCCAGCAGCCTCTAGCGAGAGGCTCTCGCGTCCCCACTGCTTCAGCTCCACACAAGCTGCCTGCTCCTGAGCAGACAGCGCAAGAGCCCCGCCTCTTCCTTCCGCAGTGCTGCCTGGGATTTTCCCAGGCTGCGCTGGGGCAGGAAGCGCGACCGTCACAGCTCCAGAAGCTCCACACGCACGACAAGTGTGCACGGGGCCCTGAAGCAATGCACAATTGTGCAACATTTTTGGCTGAAAGACGAAAATGAAAAAGTGCGCAAGTAGCACCTGCCCTACCCTGGAGCGTTTCACGATTGTGAGTGCATCTTGCAGATCACTCCTCACAATCGCGCGACGCTGCAGACACCCTTCGCAAATGCCATGCGAAAAGGGCCAAAGGAACATATTTACACAGAAGTTAGCAAATGACAGGAAACTGCAAGGAGCTGGTTCCAAAAGACCACAAACTAGAATAAGAGAGACTGGTTAGTTACTATGTCCATTCCTGCCGTAACCATTATAGTGGTCTTATTCCACTTTTAACATCCTGTGGAATTCTGGGCTTTGCACTTTACTGAGGCCAAAGAGCTCTCTGGCTGAGAATTCTGAATGCCCCTCTATAAACTACAAACCTCATGACTCCACAGGATGTTGAAAGTGGAATAAAAGCACTACAACAGTGTAATGCAGAAATGGCCTGGGGTGGGGAGAATGAAACGGTAAGGCTCATTGTTGTTGCCACAATACCATCCTGGCCTCTAACAAAGGTAATGCCAAACATGGGCAGACCGCAGCAGCATAGAGCGCCATTGGCTGAGCAGAAGGAGGAAGAAGGCTGGAAGAATCTGACTCAGTAAGAATCTGAGAACCAACATGGTGTAGTAGTTTGAGTGTTGGTCTGGGACTCCAGAATACCAGGGTTCAAAGGCCCAATCAGCCATGAAAACCATCTGGTGACTTTGAGCAAATTGTACCCTCTCAACTTCAAAGGAAAGCAATGGAAACCTCCTCTGAGCAGATCTTGCCAAGAAAACTCTATAAGAGGGTATACATAAGTGGAATTGACTTGATGGCATGTAACAACAACAAAGAATCAGATACCATGCCTTCAGACATCCAGTTATTTTCCAGGACGCTACGGAAGATCTGTCAGTTATCTTGGCTGTTTCTTCCAGCTTCTTCCAGCGCCTGATTTCTCCTTGATTTAATGAGGGATCCTAATTAATGAAATTGCCTGGGGAAGATAACTAGACTGGAAGCACTCATTTGGCCCCAGAGTCATAGGAAGTGAAATAGGGCAAAATGGATATGAATAAGAAGCATACAATGACAGAAGCAGAGTGACTTGAACAACCAGGATTTTTCAACCCAGCACCCAGTGCTAGAGCCTGCAGGCCCCATAGACTCCACAAAAATGTTTGGTGTAGAAAGAGAATTAGAAAAGAACACTGAATGCTTAAACAGACCCACAATACACTTCCTGCAAAGCACTAAGAGAAGACAGCCCTGCTCAAACCATTTGGTTGGAAGTTACATCAGTCTGCCACAGAATTAGATCCTTTTCCGTTTGCTCCTTCCCCAGATATTTTCTTCATATAGAGTGTTTTGGAAGAAAGGTGTCAGTTATGCTGAAACAGTATGGCAATCTCTGCATCTTTCCAAATCCAAATAGCTAGCAGAGCTTTGGGAGGGTTCAAGTGGAGATTCAGACCACTGCAAGAAATCTATTTCAATCTGAACACTGCCCTGATCTATCCAAATCAGCCCAATTTGGTTTGGGATTCATCTGATTCCAAAGCAGATGCCAATTTTTAACAAAAAGAATGTCACATGCACCATTCTATGTGTATATAGCAAACTAAATAGGCTTTTAATAAGTAGGGATTTTCAACATAAAAGGATGAAGACTAAATGTATCCATCTCCTTTGGTACAATATTGTATTGATATTTCAATATTCAGAACAGGATTCATGTGTGGGTGTTTTGATGATGGGAGTGGGGAAATGAGAACTCTTTCTATCATCAATACAATTGGACTAATTTGAATATGATGTTACTTTCTGAAGCTTTTCTTATTCGTGCTTTGAATATGGTTGTCCTCGAGGGATGAAATGAAAGACTAGATTGAAACTGTATTTTCTGATGTGAGTGCCATTGTATTGCTTCTTTGAAAAGTGGGTCCTCTCCTGTGGCTGAAATGATATGTGGCAGCTGGAATTCTGATTCCAGTGGGAAATCAATCCCATGGAGGGAGGTGTTTTCAGTTTAATTTTAAAGGATTTTTAAAAAGAATTTAGTGTATGCAATGTAATCTTGTGCATCTATAACCAGAAGTAATGATCGCCTGGAAAATTTACTTTTTGGACTATATTTCTCAGAATCCTCTAGCCAGCACAGCCAGGGTGGCTAGGGAATCTAGACTTTTAGTCCAAAAAACAATTTTTTCCAAGCTTGGGTCATACTAACCTTAATGAGATTTACTCCCATGTCACTCTGCATTCTTACTTACTGTTTTCTCTACTCACTCGCCAACAGAGAGAGAAAGAGAAAGGGGTTTTCTATCCATCATACTTTTTTTAAGAAAAAACAAAACAAAACACTCCTTTATTTGGAAAGTACCAGTCTAGGAGTGATTGGTTAGACAAGCCACTTTGGTAAAAGGTAAAACTATCTGAGATGTGTTTCTTTTTTGTGTCTATAACTTTTACTATCTACTCATAAGCTTGAGTATTAAGTATAATTACTTTCATAAGTTGTTAACTTCATTGGTTTCTTTTAAATGCTTCATGCATCCTTTGGGCCTACCTGTAAAACTTCCAGCAATATGCATTTCATGTTTTCTCAGTACCTGGGAGGTCAATTTTATCCAGAATTGGTATTCGCTGTTTACATTTCCTATTCCCTTCCTTTTTTAAAGAAAGAATATCTTTTTTTTTTTTTTTGGCTGCAAGCAATACGGGTCTACACTGAATCCTATTATTAGTCCCAATTAGAATAAACCCATTAACGTACATAAGTGGTGGCTCACTATTCCATGATAATTGAGTTTATGAATAGCTGCTTCTTCACTTGAAAGAGCCAATGTGTTGTAGTGATCTGAATGTTGGACAGCCCTTTCCTCATGGGGGGGCCGAAACGGGGTGGCGCACGCAGGGGCAGAGTTTACCTACTAGCGGGTTGCTCCATCCCTGTGGGGAGCGCGGTTTTGCCGCTCTATGCGCCGCTGAATTTTGGCAGCGTTCGGCGGTGTTTGGTGGCGCCCAAAATGGCGGCCGGCGGCTTCCGGCGGCACTCCGCCAATCAGGGCAGCGCGCCAGCCGGAAGCCCACCCCCGGGCAGATCTGCAGGGACGTGCTACCGCGTCTCTGCAGTTCTTCACCGAGGGCTGTCACGGAGCAGCGCGGGCGAGTTTCATAAAAACCACTTGGGAATGTGGTTTTTATAAAACTCGCAGCGCCACCCCCGTGGCTGCGCTAGAGCAGTTTGAGGTGTAGAGCCTCACTTTTTCCAACTGCACTAGCGCACTGGGTGAAGAAGACCTCCTGGAGAGGTCGCCCTAGCGTGGGCAATATGCCCATGTGGAAAGGGCCTAAGAGTCTAGGAGACCAGGAATTCAAATCCCTGCTCAAGCACGGAAACCCACCGGGTGACTTTAAGCAAGTCATACACTTTCATCCCCAGTGGAAAGCAATGGCAAACCCCGTCTGAATAACTCTTGCTGAGAAAATGCTGTGGTAGGATTGTCTAAGTGTTGCCATAAGTCAAAAACAACTCAAAGGCACACAGCAGTTTGAAAGACCACAGCCTTGGACCAAAACTGAGAGCAAAATGGTGGATTGTCCATCACATCCAAGGCCCAACCAGCTCATACCACTTGGGCAGGAAGAGGAGGAGAAGGAGGAGAGCAGCAGGTGGCTTCACCAGGGTTTTTAACCTGACCGATATGGGAGAATTTCCCTCACTGAAACAAGAGGCAATTAGTTGCTATAGCTCAGGGGCTCAATCTAGTCCCATCCCCATTCTGAAACAGAGGAGTTCCAAAGCTAGACCTTATCCGTCCTTACCTCCATATTGTTCTGCTTTAGGTCCTACCACAAAAGTAGATTTATGGCCACAGGCATAAACAGGGCCCCTGGAGTAGGGGTGTTTTCCCATGTTTGTAAGCTCTGCGGATCCACAGAATTAGGAATGTTCTGCAATTGCCGTGGGTATGTCATATTTTGGAGAAGCATCTCCAACGTTTTGAGAAAATGTTATCTATCAATTATTTACTGACGGTATTTTTTATATTTTTCATTAACAAGAACATCTCTGGCCAGCTTGCCAGAGAAAAAATGCTAAAATATCAAAACAGCATCAGAATTAAGTTTTAAAAATAGTATCAGGATAAAAGAGGAAACAAAATCAGCAGTAGACAAAAAAGAATGCTCAAACATCAGTCATGTAATGTGTTATAAAGTGTCATGTACACTCACAGAGATAATAATGGAAATAATTTATTGCCTATATATCATCATCTTGTTTGCATTTCATATTTTTTCCAGGACATTATTGTTTAGTTAGTTCCAAGCTAGTGCTTGTCCTCTCTCTACTAGCACTGGCTCAGTGTGTTCAACAGAAAGGCAGACACCCGGTACAGCATCCCCACCACCACCACCACCAGTACCACAGCATCCCCAGATACATCAAAACTTTCAAGTGTTCAGCATAGGTATATACAGTCCTCCCTTCACATTTGCTGGTTTGACCTTTGTCAATTTGATTATTTGCAAGGCACATGCTTGCCTCTCCCCATTCTTCTCCTCCCATTCTCCTGCATTCCTCACCCCAGGCTTGTGAGGCTTGTGTTTGAAATGATGTTTTTTTCTTCCTTTCGGGTGAGCAGACCCCCCCTCCCAATTGCTGGATGCATGTCCTTTCTACCACGTGGCTGAATATTCTGCTTGTAATGGCCTCTGATATTGGTCAGGTGTTCTCTTTGCTCCTGCCACTCTCCTCTGGGAGGAAACTTCTTTCTCAAGATGGTGACCAGAAGTAGCTAGAATGCCAGAACTCAGTGCTCCACTCTTCTCTGTCTGAGAGGAGAGTACCAGTAAGCCCTCTACCTTGTCTCCCCCACCTCGCCAGGAGTGGGATCGCGGGGGAGTTATTCAGTTTTTTCTACTTGTGTGAGGGTTCTGTGCCCCAAACCCTCATTAATGTGAAAGGGCCACTGTATAAAAAAGAGCTTGCACATGTTCAGTTGAATGTGCTTACTAAGGTCTTGTCATACAAATGCTTTGGTTCTCAGTGTGCAGAGATCTTTGATGTGGCTGGGGACACTGAGACTCTTCCCAGTGAAGTATGCATTCTCACCCATGTCACAGTTCCACTTTAGTGCTACATGTTCTGCATGGAAATGTTTGGATGAGGTGGAGGAGAGAGAGATCCATACGAGGTGTATGTATAAATACATATCTGTCTATAAATAATACATCCAATGGCATATAGTCTATGGTTACATAGGCTCTACTACCACCCCCAAACAACAAAGAAAGGCTATTGGATTGATTCAGAACCTAATTGTATGCTGCAACCTAGATGTGGAACAGTGAGTTTTGAGTTCAGGGGCTAAATCTCAAACAGCAATTGTAAGACTGCCATGGTCATTCACGTTTTATTTTTGCCTTGAACCCACTTGTGCATAGAAAATGTGGTGGTGTTTTCTTCATGCCATTCTCTGCTTGTGTAATTTTTATCCCCTTTCCCCCAATCCTAGTTAAAGCCAACCCTGATTCCCACCATGACCACAGCATATGTTCTAAACCTTCTTGTCCCACCTGAATTCCCAACAAAACCATTAGATTCTCATGCTACAAATAATAACAGAGAATTAATCTGAATTGAGGAATGGACTAGATTTTCCCATAATTACTAGGGACTGATGTGATTTAAATTCTGTTAGACATCATGTCCTATCTTATGACTCAGGACATTGCCACTCAGAGGCAAATTCCCATTCTTCTCAGCTTTGCCCAACATACACCCTTTCCACATGGCATTTGCCATGAGAAAGGGTGCCTGGAGCATTGCGCAATTGTGAGGAGCGATCTGCACAATGCACTCACAATCGTGCGATGCTCCAAGGCTGGCAGGCACCGATCGTGCACTTTTTCATTTTCGGATGGAAGCTGAAAATGGTGGGCAATCACACATTGCTCCCAGGCCCCGTGCACACTTACCTGGCATGCGTAGCCTCCAGAGCTGAGGTGGTCATGCTTCCTGCCCCAGTGCAGCCCAGGCTGCACTGCAGAAGGAAGACGAGGGGCTCTTGTGTGAGCAGGCAGCTCGTGCAGAGCTGAAGCAGCAGGGACACGAGAGCCTCTCGCTGGAGGCTGCTTGCGCGATCCCCACACCCCAGTGCCGGAAAAAAGGTAAAGTGTGGAAAGGGCCATAGACTAGGGAGTATGGGAGTTGTAGTCTAAAATCTGAAGGGATGGTATGGAAGAGAAAACAGTAAAAATAGGAGAATCGTTGTTTTTTTCCCTGCAACTTCTTCACTGCCATTAGGTGGATTTTTAAAAAAACATAGATATATATGTCTCTGTCTCTGTCAAACCATTGTCTAAATTCTCTCAGTTGGTAGGTAGTGAGAAAAAATGAGGTTCAAATCAGTTCAAAAGCAACAATGGTTGAGGTTTGTTGCAAAATGTAAGATTTTTTTAAAAAAAATCAGAAAAGAAGAAGAAAGAAATAGGAAGAGCCAGAGAAAAAGGCATCCTCCTAATTGAAACAGACTGCATTCCCATTTTATGCAAGTCAATTAGCAGCATCTTTTTCTTGGGCCACTTCTCAATCTGTTCTCCACTACCACCAACTACAATTCCTACTCCCCATTCTCATCCCAAAAAACTTGGTCTTCTTTTTTTTCCCTTTGGCCCTGCCTCATTGACTTTGGGTTTTATGTCTTCTCTCTCCTGAACTCCAGCCAATCAGAAGGGCAATTTCATGTTTTCCCCTCTCAGTTTCTGTTTCCTGAACTAAATATATGTATTTCCGGTTGAACTTTATGACTTCCTGCTTTCTTTCTTGTTCTTTGACCTTTGCTACACTTTTCAACTTCCTGCTTTTTAGGTTAAACTTCCTAACCCTCTGCACCCTAACTGAAATTTGACTTTTAAGTGATTAACCTTTTGTCTAAAACTAAGTAGCATGTCTGCTGCCCATGTGAAGAGAGAGGAAGATTTTAAACTCATTTTACAGCTCCCTAAAAACAAACTAAATGAAATAAGAGGACAGCAGTTCTGCTTCATGAGAGACCAACGCTATCTGGAGAGATATAAGCTTCTTCACCTCAGGTGAAATTTCTGCCTTCCCCCATGCTACAATCCTGATAAAAACTGGACTCCACCTCTCCTAGCATTAAAAAAAAAAGATACAGCTACAAGAAAAGCAATTGAAGAAATGGCAACAAGACATTCTGGTCCAACTGTTCATGTGAAAAAGATCACACTGTTGAGGATCACATTCCAGTATTGCTTCTTGGAAGAGTTGTAAATGGGTTTGCAGTACAATTTTTTTAAAAAAATGAATAACTATGGCAGAAGCAACTCCCAATCTGTTCTGTGAAGTTTTAGCCAATACATTCCCTTCTTACTTATTATAGAGAAAGCTATCAGCTAAACCACACTCTCAAGTTAACATAATGTCTGAAATAAAGCTCAATTCTAAACAGAACTTGGGAATTATGAGTTGACAGAAAGAATAAAATAATCCCCAACCATGCCATGTGATCTCCTTTTCAGTTCTGAAGGGTTGATTTACTCCCAGATGCAGCAAAGAATCTGCAACGTTGACTTTTTCCAGTGTCTCCATTTTGCCTCCTGATCCTTTCCTTTGAAAACACACATACACCAATGTGCTGCTACGATTGTTCCTCCTCCAAGTGTAGATGTGCTTCGTTTACCCTAATACCTGCTGAACAAAGCTCCCATTATATTTGGTTTTAAGTTCTTGGTTTCCATGCAAAAAGACAGCCAATATATCCTCTTGCTGTACCGTAAATTTTCTCTCAATGAAGGAACAGTAATGAAATTGACAGACAGTGGTTTCTAGTGCATAGCCCCATGGTGACTGTCTTGGGCTACATGGCTTGAGGCACGCTAGAAATGGGCAGGAGAGACCTAAAGAAACCTGAGGATCAGAAACATATGTTACATTTATTTTAAAATACTGACAGTGGGTCCAATTCTATTCCTGGATCCAACCTCAGTGGTTAGAACTACTTCACAATTGCTTCAAGTCAGCCTGTTTGGAATGCGTGATACTGATGGACCAGTAAGCAGAAAGAAAAAAATATACAGTGTGGACTTGATGCAGCTTTACTCTATCCAAGCACACTACCATGTTGATTTTCTGAATTCTTCTCTTTCATTACTTCTTGCATCTCATTTTTTGCCCCAATGCGCACAGTAAAATAAAGGAGGGCTAGTTACTTACCAGTCCTGCTGCCAGCAGAAGCTGGTCTGACAACTTTGCTGAAATATTTTGTCCGCATCTAATTCTCCCCAGTTTTTCTGGATCTGAATGAAAATGAACTTCTGGCATGCAATTCTTGTGAATATATACACATGGTTCCTTTATGAAAACATTCAAAAACTGGCTGTTTCACATTTGGCTTTTTCATACACAGACATGAATATTAGAGTTGGGAAAATAACACCTTAGTTAAGAAAATAACATACATAGTGTACATTTAAATGGGAGGTATGTGTCTAAGTGTGTTTCTTTTTACCTTTCAAGCCTCAAAGGATACAGTTATTTTTCATTACTGTGATTAATTTCAGTGTCAAAAAAGGCCCCCACACAAATGTGAAAGAACTGTCAAACCAAAAATTTACCTTTAAAAATGGTGACTATTATAAAAACTAATTAGTTTTTTTATCTCACCAAGGCAACTGTCAGCTTCAGTCCAAAGATCCCCACTGATTTCTAGTTCTTGTTGTCCAGAATCCTGTAAATGAAGCTGGCCTGGATTTTTTCTGAACATTCATAGAGTGTACAGCCTACCTCTGCTGTCATCCAAAATGTTTAGGAGATGGTGAAGCCTCAGGTTCAGGGACTGGGAATTCCTAAGCAGATAAGCTTACACACACTCACCTGACCTTCACCTCACCCTCACTCTTAGCCTGGAACAATCCATACAAGAAGCTCATTTTCTGGACACCATCATTCAGTGGACATCTAAGCATCACGCTAAATTGCAAACCCACCGACTGCTACGCATAGTTACATGCTTCCAGTTTCTATCCTGAACACACTATCAAATCTATTATTTACAGCCAAGCTTTCCTATGCAATCACATCTGATCAGTTTCACAGGACAGAGAGAGATGCGAAACTAAGAAAATGACAACAGACATTTCTCAAGCTAAAATACTCACTGAATGAAAGAATAAATCAACAAGGCAACACATGTATCTGGGGCTAGTCTAACAGAGGACAGACCGTGGCCCTTTCCGCACCTTACCTTTTTCTGGTGCTGGGGTGCGGGGATCATGTGAGCAGCCTCTGCCGAGAGGCTCTGCCTTCCCTGCTGCTTCAGCTCCTCATGAGCTGCCTGCTCACGTGAGAGCCCCCCTCTTCCTTCCACAGCATAGCCTGGGAGTTTCCCAGGCTGCGCTGGGGCAGGAAGTGCGACTGGTGCAGCTCTGGAGGCTCTGCATGCCAGGTAAGTGGGCGTGGGGCCCGGGAGCAATGTGCGATCATGCACCATTTTTGGCTTCTAGCTGAAAATGAAAAGATATTCAATCGGCACCTGCCCTACCCTGGAGCATCGTGCGATTGTGAGTGCATTGTGCAGATTGCTCCTCACAATTGCACGACGTTCCAGGAGCCCTTTCGCATGGAAAATGCCATGTGAAAAGGGCCCAAAACAGGTAATGGCAGAACCTGACTAGTGATAATATACAACTCCCAGCTGAGGCTACTTGGACACATCGCTGATGAGCTACAACCAATTCTGGATAATAATGCTGTCTTTTCAGAAGCTCTAGGCAGAAGATCTTTACCTGTCTACAGTCTCCCAAATCTCAAAACAGTTACTCACCAACAATAGAACAGATGACATGGATACAAAGATAGATATGTCACAAACCCAGATGCCAACTCTGTCCAACCATCTACATGAGCAAAAGCATCACAGGGCCTAATAACATCATCTACAACATTAGAGGTGCTCTCACTTGCTTACCCTATAATGTGATCTATGCAATCCTTTGTCAACAATGTCCCTTAACAGGCCACATTGGACAAACAGGACAGTCTCTGCCAAAGATAAACAGATACAATTCAGACATTAGAAATGAAAATTCCCCCAAACCAGTTGCAAGAACACTTCAGCCTTCCTGGACATTCTACTGCAGATCTCCAAGCAACCCAGTTCTGGAACAAAACAAGTCAAAATGAGATTAGAAAGAGAAACTCTAGTCGATTGGCAGTGGTTTGAACAGACACAATGGTTTCTTGGCATAGTACACACATTAAAACACTAAGAGGCATCCCAGTTACTAAGCAGGATTCTTATGCCCACTTTATTGGGACACATTACTGGTCCTCTACGCATATAAATGATTAGACCAATCTTCCTTTGGATTCCATATGTTTACTGCTCTTCTTGCCTTATACATAAACCTTCTCTCTTACCTTACCTTTATCCCTTTACCTACTTTTTATGAGCATGGCTGAGACAATGTGTCATCTCATCACAATAGCCACATGTTTTGCATTTCTGTTATAATTCACATTCCCCTTCCTCCCTGGTGTATATGTTTGTCCGCAGAGGCTTCACTCCATGCATCTGATGAAGTCAACTGATGTCCACAAAAGCTTATATTAGAAACTTCTTTTTCTCAATGCGTATCAAAGGTGCTATCAGATTCCTTATATATCTCTACACTCACTTAAAGTTAAGTCTCATTGAACTCAGTTGGGCTTACTCCTGATGATACATGAATAGAATAGTACTATCAATTTCTGCTATGAGATTGGAATAAACAGAGGATGATGAATCCTTTCATGAATGTCATGCAGCTTTTCAGGGACCTTTTCTTGTCTTAAACTCACAGTGCAAGATATTGAACTAGAGATGGGCCATTTGTTTAACCCATTATGATGGTTATGATCTCCATTTTTTAGCTGCTGCCAATTTGTTCCCCAACCTGCACAGACCTCAGATACATGTTTCCTTTTCTGTGTTGATAGCTGAGAATTTACATTAATGAGAAGTGGTGACAAAGTACTCCTGTATATGTTAATAAAGCCATTAGCACCAGGCCACGTGACACCCAACCTAGCAAGTCTCCAGTGTTTACTAATACCAGCGTCAAAGCAGGGGAACATTACTTCTTAATGACATTTCATATTGCTGCTCTTGAAGCGATACCCCGGGACATGATAATCAGAAAGCCATTTAGTTGCAAAATGAAGCACGGTATAAAAGCTGGTTCATGAAAGACACCCATTTTGTCAGAATTTAAATATTGCTGTTTGCCTTGCAAGTTGTAAATGCGACTGGGAAAGGAGAAATATGTTGTAAAACATTTATCGGAAGCAGCCCATTTCAGGTAAATGGGGCTTCCAAATGAAATGTTGGTAAAGGTTATTATTATATTCATTACCTCTTTACATGTGATACATTTATGGAGCAATTTAGTCAGATGATATGCTTAATAACCCAAGAGGATTTTAGGACATGCCTTTCAAGTTCCATGTCCAAAATGGATCAAGCTCCCTATTATTATCCTGGAATTTTTTTTTAAATGGCAATACTTTTGCTCTCTCTGAATGAGAATAGCTTCAACAGGAGGACAAAAGAAAAAAAAACTGGAATTGGGTTTTATTTTATATAGCACTCTTCTGACCAGTGGTAATTCCACAGTGTTTTACAAACCAATGATTTAGCTATCATGGCTCTGGAGAATAAGCGGTAGTAAAGGTACCCAATGTGTCCTCATATACTCACAGCCTTGGGCATTTGGAGTCACTGAGAAACCCATCACTGGATTCGAAACTGGTACATCCTTAAAAAAAAAAGTGTTATTATACCTTAGTACAGTGGTTCTCAACCTGTGGGTCCCCAGATGTTTTTGGACTTCAGCTCCCAGAAGCCCTGAGCATTGACCATAGTGGCTGGGGCTTCTGGGAGCTGAAGTCCACAAACATCTGGGGACCCACAGGTTGAGAACCACTGCCTTAGTATATGACATGGGGAAGTGGCCAGCTCAGTGGTTCATCAAGTCCCAGCATCCCTATCAAATCAGGCAATATTATGGAGTGTTCTATCCAACCCCTGACATATCTTCCCAGTTTCTGGAATTTCTGAACATTATTGCTATCACGATATGGGGGAAAAATCTTTAAGGTTTGCCTGAACCAAAGGGGGAAGAATTTATATTCAGTGTGGGCTGCCTTTGAAAAGGTGTCTGGAAATTGCAATTGAAGTGAAAGTGGAACAGCCAAATTGTTAAGTGGGGCATGCCTTATGGACCACTGAACACAAATTTTCTTCTGTCCTTTTCATTTTCAAACTTAATTCAAAGTGCTAGTCTGGAACCTAGATATCTGAAGACTGTTTCTACCCCATATAAACCTGTGTGTATGTTTCTTTCAATCTAAGCCTAAGAGACTCACTGGGGAGCTCAGTGTGGAACATAAAGAACAACCACCCAGAATAATGGAAGCCTTGCCCAAGGCTTGCTCTTACCCCTGAATTTAGCAAAAGCCAGCCTCAAACATATAAGTTCTATAAGATGAGGCGAATCCAGAATTTTCCAAATCCGAATCAATCTAAATCCCTGGAAGGTTCTGGGAATCTACGAATCTCACGAATCTCGAATTTTTCCAATCCTTGTTTAAAAAAGGATTTAAAAAGCAAGGGAAAGAAGGATAATCTTGGGCAAGACACACTCTCTCAGCCTTAGCAAAAGCCTAGGCAAAGGCAAACCTCCCTCTGAAGAAATGTGGCCAGGACAATTGTCATAGTTTTGCCTCAGGATCCCCCCAGATTGAAAATGACATCAAGGCCCTTCTACACAGGCAGGAAAATGCAGATTAATCCTACATTTCCCTGCCTGTGTAAACAGGGCCATATACTACAGTAGAGAGATAATCCAAGTCAAAACTGGATTTTCTTTGCATAGCTCCTTATGGCATCCTGGGGTTTGCAGTTTGATGATGCACCAGCACACTTTGGCAGAGAAGGCTGTGACACCTTGTAAAACTACAAACTCCAGAATTGTGTATGAAAGAGCTTTGCAAGGGAACTGTGCAAAGGAATCTTTCAGCTGTCCTTGAAATCTCAAGAAGATGGTACCTTCCAGCCAATCAGGTCTTTGGCGGGCCCCGGACGTGCCAATTTTTAAAAACAATTTTTCCTTTCTGCTACATGTGGTTTGTTATGTGGCTCATGAGAAACCATGACAGACATTTCACTTCTCATCTTATTCTAGCTATTGGTTTAGAACGAGGCACTGGTCTTATGGAAGGAGGTACACTGGCCTACACGTGGCAATCACTGGATGAGATTGTGTGACCTTGCCCCACTGCTCCTGATAGGCGTCAGACTCACTGAGCCCAGCATTTCTACATGCCATTGATTTTCAGTACAGAAAACAGTGCTCAACTCAAATATTAAATGTTCAATTTAAATATATTAGAATACAACCCCAGATGTAATTTTTGAAATTGTTAGCAAAGGCCATTATTACTCCAAGGGAAAAACTCACTTAGTTGCCATCTCCCCTTGTATGTCTGGTCTCTCAGGTTTTCAGGCATCCCGGTTTCCAACAAACTATTTGGTTGGTGGATTCAAAAGATTCGGTTTGCCTATTTTAGCACAGGGATTCAGTTCACAAATCTCAAATCCTTGCTGAGGATTCAAAGATTCAAGGATTTGGTTGGCCCATCTCTAGTTCTATCCCTCCAACCATTGGTGCAGATTAATACAAGCACATCCACCATCTCCAAATTTAATGTTGGATAAATCATAAAATTATACTGTTGGAAGGATTCTCAAATGTTATTGAGTCCATCTGACTGCTAATGCAGGAAATGCACAGCTACAGCATCTCTTACGCAAGACTAGTAGTGCAGAGCACAAGGAGAGCATAGAGGCTAAAACTGGACAGCTCAGAAAATGCACTTGGCCATGAGACCATGTTGATTTTAGCCACTACTGCATATGAAGACAAGATAGTAATAATCAAAACTAGTGCCAATTTCAAAAATAGCATGGGATACCTAGGTAAAACTGGCTCCAGATTATTTGCATGAATGAATGAATGAATGAATGACAATGGCCTCCCATATGACATAGATGTCATAAAATCATCATCGGTGCTGTTCCCCCAAAGAGCACCATTTTTGAGCACTGGCTTTCATATCTAGGATGCTTTGTAAAGAGAACAGAGATGCAACACGCAGGAAATAATAACTGCTGAAGGGAAGGCACATGCAAGTGTTTAACAGGCAGTCCTTGCAGGAATTCCTTGCTGTGGAGCCAAAACATGATGTCCTTCTAGAAATGCTGAGGCATTTAATTTATTTATTAAAAATCCATCCAGGGAGCAATTTACCCTCTCAGTGCTACACAGGACTGTAATCAAAACAGTCAGACAACATACAATATAATAAAAACCAACAATGGTCAACATCATTAAAAAGACAAAACAACCCTTCAGCAAATAGAACCAACAGACAGATCATATCAATGGGTATTAAAATGCTTGGCCAAACAAAAAGGCTTTTTGAGCTGCCAGTGCCCTCCTTTTTCAAGTGGTTTCCTGCTGGGTCAATATTTCCACCTTCCTCTGTAGGATTCATACTTTTCTCTTGCTAGAATGTTGCTGCATCACTCAGGCCCTTTCCTCACGGGGAGGGCGAAACGGGGCCGCGCACGCAGGGGCGGAGCTTACCCGCGAGCGGGTTGCTCCGTCCCTCTGAAGAGCGCGGATCCACCGTTCCAAACGCCGCCGAATTTCGGCGGCGCTCGGCGGCTCCCGGCAGCACCCAAAATGGCGGCCGGCGGCTTCCGGCGGCGCTCCGCCAATTAGGACAGAGTGCCAGCCGGAAGCCCGCCCCTGGGCAGATCTGCAAGGGTGCGCTGCTGTGTCTCTGCAGTTCTTGACCGGGGGCTGCTACGGGGCAGTGCGGGTAAGTTTTATAAAAACCACTTTTGAGGGTGGTTTTTATAAAACTCACAGCGCCACCCCCGGGTCTGTGCTAGAACAGTTTGAGGTTTAGAACCTCACTTTTTTTAACTGCTCTAGCGCAGACCCCGGTGAAGAAGACCTCCTGGAGAGGTCGCTCTAGCGTGGGCAATATACCCATGTGGAAATGGCCCCAATCACAGATACAATACAGCAGTGCTCAAGAAGGGGAAAGGGAGACGCTAAATCCAAATTAAATACTTAAGTGTGTTTTCTTTACCATGCTTTTGAAATGCCATACTCTTTTGTGGTGCATGGCCTGAGTGCATATAGCTGCCACAACATTTCCCTCCAGCATCATGGGTGTTTTAGAAGGCAAAAATGTAGTTTACCATTAAAGTAATCTTAATTACCATTAAGGTTAGTGAAATCTAGGGTGTTATTGAAAGCCAGAAGTTCATTCTGAAGTTCTCATGGCTGCCAAAATCAAAAGCAATACCACAATTTTTTAAAAGGATGCAGCTGCAAACCATAGCAAGTTACAAGCTCTGTATAAATGCATACCTTCAGTTATTTGCATACCTGCAGAGAATATTGCGAAACAATCTAGAAGAACATCAGTTGCATACGTATTTTAGAATTTATTATACAGTTGCCACTCCACATTCATTAGGGTTAGGGATGCAGGACCCTTGCAAAAGTGGAAAAATCACAAGGATCAAAATGTGTGTGAGTGTCGGTGTCTGTGGGAAAGAGGCCAAGGCATGGTGAGGAGGATGGGTACCCAGGGTCCATATCAGGTCAGGGAAAGGAGAAGGAAGGGGGTGAGCAACTGGACTGACCCTATACTTCCCCTCTCTTGCCCATGTCCTTCCTTGGGTATTGGGGGAGGGCATCAAGAAAGTGTTTGTGGTGTTGAGAAATCGGGCTGGAAGCCATCCTTAGCTGGTCAGGCAATGGCTGGTGTGGAGGAGGAAGAAGGCCAGAGGTGTTTTTCAGTGGAGAAATCAAAAGGAAGACAATAATCAAACAGCCTCCAGAATGGGGTGTGTGTGTGTGTATGTTTGTGTGTGTTTTGAGTGCCTTCAAGATGTTTCAAACTTATGGCAACCCTAAGGCAAATCTATCACGGGGTTCTCTTAGCAAGATTTGTTCAGAGGGAGTTTACCATTGCCTTCCTCTAAGGCTGAGAGAATGTAACTTGCTCCAGGTCACCCAGTAGGTTTCCATTGTGGATTTGAACCCTGGTCTCCAGAGTTGTGGCCCAATGCTCAAACCACTATATCACACTACTTCTCTTCTAGAATGGTACTATAAGCAAAATGGAAAGGTCTAACACATTTGAAGCTGGAATGAACCCTCCAGAAGGATGCATATGGTCCTAGGAAGTTTCTGTCCAAAAGCTCAGAAGCAACACAGAGATAACTGGAACTTGTATGAGTATGTGGTGAGGGTGTGACAGACAGAGAGTCACAATATGTAGTTATAGTGCTATGATTCCATTTTAACTGCCATGGCTACATCCTATGGAATCCTGGGATTTACAGTTTAGGGAGGAGTACTTGGATTTCTCAGCCAGAGAGCTCCTCAAGTGCCTCTGACCAAACTGCAAACTCCAAGATTCCTCAGGATTCAGCCAGAGCAATTAATGGCCCAAGACGGCTGGAAGAAAACATGGCAGGAGAAATCACTGCTGCTTCATCTCTGATTCAACAGCCTAATTAAAGGTAACAATACAATTTCCAGGTAGTGATCTGATAACCTTTACATTTGGTCTGACATCCAAAAAGGTCATTCTTATAATATTTTTTCCACTGACCTGAGAGCATCTGTCCTAGAAAGTTTTATGGAATTCAGTGTCAGCAGAGGCCAAGGCCTCTATTGTGGAGACATGAAGAGCTTTTCCAAACTGCATGAGTCTCTGAGGGTATTTCTCTTCCATGGCATTCTGTAGAGTCTGATGAAATGAGAGATGCCCTGTGAAGTTGTGAGTTTTGAAATGTGGAATCTGTTGAAATAAAGAAGTTAAGTTCATTAAAAAGAGAGACTCCAAAAAATGCACTTTGCAAAGACAACCTCAAGGGGTAGTACCACAAGAGATGGTTAAATAAATAAATAAATAAAAGAGTTCCCCATGCCTCCATTTGCCACACATCCATATGATTAGATGATAGCATAATCACATTTTAATTCTGTCCCCCATCCCTCAAAGTCCATAAGTCAATCAAAGAACTTGTACAATTTTCTTTTTTTATAGCGAAGAAAACTGGAATGGACAAGTCTCTTTTTAAGAACAGAAAAATGTATGACCATCATACCACTCTAATTAAACAGTGTAATTAGATTGATACTAGGGAATATCATTCAAATTAAAAATGTCAGTTCCCCCACATTACGTAATATTTCAGTCATTTCTATAGGTTCAGATAAAACCCTTCCCAAAATGCATTTATGCTCTGCTTGTGAAACCACCCTCCAAAATGATTTAATGTACATCATTCCATGCCTTTGGTCATTAGCAAGGTCTGGAATTCATTTCTAGCAGCTGGCAAGAAACTTTTTTTTTTCCCCAAGCAACCTCAGGTTGGTACAAACAGAATTATTTGGCTTGTTCATTCTTGGGTTTTGGTGACTGACTCAGAAGGCTTGGAAAGCAATTTACAGATTAGGAAAAGAAACCCAAAGAATTATGCTGCCTGTCCATAAATATACCTATTCAGCATATTTCAGCATTAGTCTTTTCCAGATGCAGTGCTTGAGCTTATATTTGCAGCTCCTTAAAATGACATCTTCTGATTCTACTCTAGACAAGTGAAGTGCCAATTAAATAAAAGAGGTGTGCTGCCTAATTAGACTCAAATCTACTTCATTTAGGTTTCCTTTGCAGATAGTAAACCAAGAGGATGGCCTTCTATCGTTAAAAGTGGGTACATTTGATATGTCTCCTAACAGTGGAAGACATCCATCTGTGGCATTAGAACAAAAATAAAGTTGACACACCAGGTTTGTGTGTTATGCAAACAGTCCAGTCCTTACAGCAGTGGGCATTCATGGATGAGTTCGTGGAATGGATATGGTGTCATTCCAAAAGGGAGAAAACTGGGCCACGGTGAGAACAGAATTTGGAATTACCATTGATCTAATATTCAAATGTCTTCCTTGCAAGCTCAGAATTCACCCGGAGATCTTGTTGTAGACTAAGATACATGCCTCATTGAGAAGACCTGTAAAGATAAAGTAAGTTCACTCACCATTGTACTAGGGAATATCATTCAAATTACGATTGGGATGCAACTAGCTACTAACATGCTTATAGTATGTGGTCCATCCCCAGATTGAGGGCATTCAGGATATGAGTAGTTCTGCCTGATGAATAATTGTATCTATACAACATAATGTATTTCTTCAGAAGAAGAAGACAAAAAAGAGTTCACTAACAGTGTGCAAATGGAGTTGTTTTTATCAGTATGGCAGATGGAGGCTTCTATAGACATTATGACCCCAAACATAAGGTAGGCAGTTGCTTTCATATCAATAGGGCAGTGTAACTACTTTAGATTTTAATCCAAGCTCTAAAGGAGAGCTGAATATCTTTGGGGAATAGAAATCAGCACCATAATTGGACTGTTAAATTATGCATGAAAACCTAGAATAAATTCACTGCCTCTCTGACATGGAAGCCACAGGCCTTCATTCCCCAGAAAACCATCTTAAAGTGAGGGAGCAAAGAGAGTCTTTGAGAACTTGTGGAAGCCAATTCAACCAAATGCCTCTTTCAGGACAGCTGTTTGAGTTCTCTGTTGAAGTTCTGAGCTCCTGCATTGGTGGCAGCAGTGTGGGGTTTTTATTAATTAAAGCCTCAATTGATAGTCTTGTATATTGCACAGTTGGAGGATTGATATTAGATCAGTAAAAACACAAGATATTCCAAAAGCATGTAGCTGACATGAAATTAATCAGAGTTCATTCTTTATCAGGCCTAGGAGCTATGGCCTTTTCTCCCTTTCAAGCCCTATTTCTTCAGCTTTAGCCAGGAGCCAACTGCTTCACTGAGGTTCCCAAGCTTTCCAAGGTGCAATTTGGAAAAGTCTGAGTTGATAAGATCCAAAAGTCTGATGAAGAACGGCTTGTAAGCGTTTCAGCAAAGTGCTGCAGGCTGCATCTTTACACTTGGACTCCTTTCCTTAAATGTTCAGCTCTGTTTTAATCAAGCATCAGATTTCAAAGAGAATGAGCAGCCTATTTTGCTGTGCTAACTAACCATCAAATTCTCCCCTTCTGCATCTGTATTCTGTTATTAGAGAATGTAATTCTGTTTATAAGGCTTTTAACCTCCTAAAGCAAACACTCTTTGGAAATTATGTTGCTGCAGGGACCATATTAGCAACATAACCTTCACATTCCTAACCCCAGAGACAAGCAACCTAAAAAAAAAGGGAGTTGGGAAGCAAGCCAAGGCTGTAGGTAAGGGTTTTTGGGGGTGGGTTAGGAGGGAATGTCCTTAGCAGAAGTTCTGTCCTTTGATTTTTGTGACCCTACACTCATGCAGCAGACTTCTTTTCCCCATGAATTCACTCTTTCTCAATTCATTCTGCTCTTTAATTATACATTGCAAAGAAAGGGATCTTGTAGTGCCTTTGAGATTAACTGGGAGAAAGAAGTTTGTCACATAAGCTTACTTAGGCCCTTTCCACACGGGGTAAGTAGTACGGCATGATGTGACCTCTGACAGAGGTCGTCCGCACCTTGGGAGCGGACTGGGTCAGACTACTTGTCGCAGTTCCGCACCTCAGTCCGCTCCGGAGCGACCTGAAATGGTTGCGCAGCGTGCTTTTTAAAAACCTGTTTTTACAGGTTTTCAAAAGCACGGAGCGCACTACTCTGTGCCACTCCGTTCCCGCGCTCCGGTGCAGATTTGCAAGCACGCACCAGTGCATGCCTGCAGATCTGCCAGGGCGGGCTTCTGGCTGGCGAGCTTCTCCGGTTGGTGGAGAGCTTCTGCCATCCAGAATCCGCCATTTTGGATCCCGAAACCGCCATTTTGGACACCGGGGACTGTGGAAGAGCGAGCTCACGCTGCTCCGCATGGAGATGGACTTACCCGGCTGCCGGTAAGCTCTGTTTCAGCGCGTTTTCCCCCGTTTCCCCCTCCACGTGCAGAAAGGGCCTTAGAGTTGTTTTTCCCATCCGATGTGTGGAGTGAGATACATGTGGGCAGACATTTATACCACTGAACGAGGGGGTGGGGGGGAAATGTGGATAGTAATAGAACTATATAACATGTGAGAACGGTGATGGAGTGAAAGTCAACAATCAATTATCATAAGGAGTAGTTAGGGGACAAAGATGGGAGCCAAAATTAGTAGGTAAACTTATAAATAGTGGAGGACGTTCTTGGTCTGGCTTGGTGATATAGGCTTGGGGCCAGGAAAGAGATGTAATAAACTGGGCAGGAAAACCTGCCAGTGGCTGGATATCAACTGGAGTTATAGTAAGTGTAGTGCTTGAGAACACCATTGTCTCTCTTCAAGCCACTGCCAATGGGCTGGAGTTGGTGGTAGATATTGTTGGGAAATATTAAAATTGAGAGATTGGTAGGTCTCCCATGCAGCAGAGTACTTAGTAAATGAACAAACGGAAGCTGAACAGATTACCAGCCCCACTTCTATCACTCCAGCCTAGACACACTTAATATAGTTCAGAATAAACACAAACAGTTTGGTTAAAAGTATTTAAAAAGGATTTACTCACATAATCTTGTGCATAGTTTACACAGGTTTAAATTCTTGAAGATAGGTAAGAAGAAATTAAGCAGTCACATGCTTACAGGGTAGCAGAGGGCTGGAGACCACATGCTTGCAGGGAAGCAGAAGAACAAGAAAGGGAAGAGAGAATCCAAGGAGAAGTGGATGTTGACTAAACAACAGGAAGTTTACTCTAGGCAATCCCCTCTATGCCTACAATAGACATGCAAACTAACTACCCAGTTAATTAAACATGCAAAGGTTGCTACTCCCAACTTTGAAGTTTTTTTGTTCAAGGACTGACATTCAGAGATCTGAAATGAAATGTCCAGAAATGTTGAAGCATTCTGCAACCACTTTCAGTATATTCCAATTTACAATGTCTGATTTCTGTCCATTTATCCTCTGGTGTAGAGACTAGCTTGTTTATCCAAGGTAAAGTTCTAGGGGATATTGTTGATAAAAGATGACATATATCATATTAAGGAACGAGTAAGTGGGAATCAAGTTGGAAGAGGACCATGAAGTTTGAAAGAAAACTTGAAAGAAAATTATGTCAAAATCTTCCATAGATGGTATATGACTCTGGAAAAATACAAAAAATATACAAAACTGGAACAGGAAGATGTTGGAAAGGCAACACTCAGACTGGTACAATATATCGTATGTCGTGGACCTGCCCAAAGACACAAAGATACTGGAAAGAAATACACAAAAATATAGAAAAAAATCTTTCATATTCAATTCACTACGACCCAGAAATTTATATATTAAATGTAGTTGATGGAATAGATAATCAAACCAACAAGAAATACTGGAGAATCATACTATATATGGTAACAGCTGCAAGAATAGAATTTGCAAAACTTTGGAAAAATGAGGATATTCCCAAAATCAAGCAATGGTTTCAGAGTGTACATGAGATGAAAATAGCAGATGCTCTTTCACTAAAACTAAGAAACCAAACAGAAGAAGGCATAAAAAATGAGTGGGCTCCAATAGATAATTACCTCCAACACAAAATATAATTAATATATAAAGAGAATTTGAGAAAGAGTAGTTGGGGAAAAATACATTAGTATATTCTGAAGGGTTTTAAGAAAATATGTACTAAAGTGTTAAGGTTACTTAATAGAATATCTAGTACATAAGGACCTGGAACGAAGGTCATTAAAAGACAACTGTTGAAGTATGTAAATAACTGGTAACATTTATGTTAACACTAAGATTTTAGGTAGAAGCGTAGGAGGATAAGAAAATACAGTAAACTTTCATGTATGTAGATAAAACTATGATGGAGAAACTGTTTTTAAATATTTGTTTTGTATTAAAATGTTATACAAAAATGATAAATAAATAAAAAAAAAGAATGAGTAAGTGAAAGTACATCTAATATTATGGGTCATGTTTTTAGGTCTTCCGATGATAATGCCCAAATAGATATGTGGGCAGAGTTATCAGGATTCATGGCAAGGTCTTGTCCCTGTCTCCTCATCCATGTTACGTGCCTTTCTGTAGATGACCAGTTATTTGAGACTGAGGGGCTGTGGTCCATGAAGTTCTTCAGGATTCTATCTTGTCTCCTATGCTATTTAACATCTACACAAAATCACTAGGAGACGCCCAAGTTTCAGCAGTTACCAGGAATGCATTTGCACAGTTAAAGCTAAGGCACCAAATGTGCCTGTTCCTGAAGTAGTCAGATATGGCTACAGTAGCACATGCCTTGGTTACATCCCCTTTGGATTACTGTAGTACATTCTTTGCCTTTGAAAAAATGCTCAGAAATTTCAGTTGGTCCAAAAAGCTGCAGCCAGATTACCAACTGGGGCTGGCTACAGGGAGCACACAAGTCCTCTGTTGCAGCAAGTCCACTGGCTCCAGGTCTATTTCTGGGCACAATTCAAATGCTGGATGATGACTTATAAAGCCTGATATGGCTTGAGTCCAGGCTATTTGAAGAATCTTTATGAGCAATTAGACTGCTAAGATCTTCAGGAAAGGCCCTTCTCTCTGTTCCACCACCTTGTCAGGCTCTTTGGTGGGAACAAAGGAGACAAGGGCTTCTCAGTAGCTGCTCCCAGAGCTTACAACTTCCACCCTAGGGAGGCCAGAATGGCTCCCTCCTTCCTCCATCCTTGCTCAAAAACTGAAAACATTTTTGTGCCACCAGACTTTTAGAAATTAAATGGGTTGGGTTTTTAATAATGTGCTGCACAGTATAGTTTGTATAATATTTTAATGATTTTAATGTTTTTGGTGTTTAATGTTTTAGCTTTATACATTCTTTAATTTCTTTCTAATTGCTTAAATTGCTACTAATTAATTTTTATATGTATACTTTTATCAACAACCCATGTGTCTGTTACCCCAAAACGTGGGTGCCACAAGGGCCACCTCATGATGCCAGTACCTCTGTAAAAGTGGGGAATGAATTAGCTCAAAGAGGGGGCTTCCAAGAGGAGGGTAACTTAACAAAACCTTTCCTGCCAGTGTTTACGGGCACACACCGGAAAAGAACCAGCCAAAGATTAAAAAGTAAGCTAGAAATGTGTTTTCATTCGGGGGAATTCACTCATGCATGCACACAAGATACACACAATCACACAGTCACACAAGAGCTAACTGAAAGAAAGGGAGGAAAGCAGACAGAGAATGTGAAGGGTGTGGGCGATATTTACCAGATCCAACGAGAAGCAGAGAAGTGGGATGAAGTGACTCAGGTACTGGACCCAAGGGCAGGTTTCAGTTCATGAATCAAACAGACAGAGTGACACTCAGAAAGGCAAGAGACTGCACTGGGCATCCTGAAATCAGGGGTATTTAACCTGTGGCAGTGAAGATTCCAGATGTAAGACAAAGAGACCCTCTTGTGGACAATGGGTTTTTTGCCTATTGATGGGCTTAGTGCTTGATTGACAAAGACATGATGGATGTTGTAATAGCTGTCTATTGTAGGTGCTGTGAGGAAGGAGTCCAGGGGCATAAAGGATGGATATCTGTCAATCAGTGTCCTGGTGGGCTTCTCACAGTTAGGTTCCCTGGAAAATTCCAGCTTCTGTTTAAGCTTATTATCCATAGGAATGGTGTGTATGTGTCTGACAAATGACTCAGTCTTACCTGGAGGAACTTTCAAGTTGACCTATCCTTCTCACATTTACAGTCAAATTATTTCCCTGACTCGGTTTGACCTCTCCGTCACCTTTCAGGTCTGATTTTGATATTAGTACCAATTAAAGTGTGTTGCCAATTACATATGATGCCAATTAGGTATGGTGCCCATCCAAACCATAATGATATGGGGGACCCCCAAAGCGTGGCCTTACATGTTTACTCTTCAGCATATTAAGGAGCATGAGGTTTTATTGGACAGAGTGGAGCAGACTGTCCTGGATGAGGAACATACAAGGGATGTCTCTGAGGAGAAGCTCAGTTCCCAAACACAGGAGGCAGATGTTTGGAGGAATGTGACATATAGAAGTGGAAATCCTAGGGGTCTTCCTGTCAGTTTGCAGCTACAGAATTGTTCCAAAGGTCTCTCCCTTATCAGTGAGAATTAGGAAAAGGAACAAGAGCAACAGTGTCAGTCCTCAGAGAACATGTAGGCAGCCTGGGAGGATTCAGCACATGGACTGGCCCCTACTAATCCCCAGAGGAGGCGTGTAGTAGTCTGGTAGGCGAATCTCTATTGAGGAGAACAGAAGCAGTGGTTTGTTGGCCTGATAAGATGTCTTGAGAGGTGTGCTGTCCCTGGGGCAAAGATCTGTGATGTAACAGAGTGACTGTCATGTCCTGCTTCCAGAACATGGACTCTGACTCTGAAACAGGGAACATGCCAGAGGCTGAAGCACAGGGCATGCCAGAATGTGCTGTACAGGAATAGTTACACTGCCATAAACAGAACAGAGAGTGGTGCCAGCTCCAGCAGAGAGTCCTGCCCCTTCAGACACAGAAGATAACTTACTGACCTACCTTTGCCAAGTGCAGACAACAAAGAGAGAGACTATGCCAATCGCAGAGAATATATAACTGGCAACAATTAATCAGGCAACAGCTGTGCTAGGTGGCTAGCCTATATAGCGGCTGTCCTTCCCCTCCAGGAGTTGTCAGAGCTTATCTGACCTCTCTGTTTGCTGGATGCCTTGCTGAAGTCTGTGCCTGATTCTGGATTATCCTGACTGACTTTGGACTTGTTGCTTTTGAATTCTGTTGGACTTTATTTTGACCTCGTGCTTACTGAACAATGTAAGGATCTGTGAGATACTCAGTTTGTTTTGTTTGAATTATCAGCTGGGCTGCTGGGATTGAGATAGGGTAGAGACTGACAAAATTTGCCAAGCCCACTGACCATTACCCCTTCCTTTTGGCTCATGTGGGAATCAACAATACTGCAAGGCACAGCCTTCAGGAGATCATGAAGGATTACAAGGCTCTGGGTAGGAAGCAGAAGGACCTTGACGTAAAGGCTGTCATTTCATCTCTTCTGGCCATTGAGTGAAATGGCCCAGGAAGAGAGAGGAAAATAGTGGAGGTGAACAACTGGCTCCACAGGTGGTGCCATGAGGAACACTTTGGCTTTTTGGACTGTTGTCTGTGATTTCATGAAGACAGACTTCTGGCAAGGAATGGGTTGTACCTCACAGCAGTTGGCAGGAATGTTTTTGCTACGTGTCTCACAAACCTGATCTTGAGGACTTTAAACTGATTGATGTGGAAGAGAGAGAGGGACAGTATTCTTGAGAACAGGAGTTCACCAAGTGTGGGAGATAATAACCCTTATAGGGAGAACTGAGTGAATAATACAAGAACCTAATAGTAGGAAGAAAAAAAATTAAATCACTAGCTAGGGAGGATGGACCATGGTCTTATATGTCTTTACACCAATGCACAGAGCATGAGGAATAAACAAAATGAACTTGAACTCTTAACACAGCAAAGGAAATATTATATAATAGGCATCACTGAAACCTGGTGGGATGAGTCTCATTGCTGGAATGTAGCAACAGAGGGATATAATCTATTTCAGAGAAATAGACCAAACAGAAAATGAGGAGGAGTTGCACTGTATGTCAAGAATGTTTACATCTGTGCAGGGATCCATATCTTAAATCCTAGAAGTCAGGTTGAGAGCATATGGGTAAAAATTCAGGGGGAGAGAAACAACAGTGATGTCATTGTGGAGGTCTACTACAGAGCCCCCCTCACAAGCCAGACTGAAGATTTGGATGCTGCCTTCCTGAAATCAGTGACCAAACATTCAGAAAGGAGAGATCTAGTGGTGATGGGAGATTTCAGCTATCCTGATATTTGTTAGAAGACAAATTCTTCCAGGAATATATGGTTCAACCACTTTCTCACTTGTCTAGTGGACAATTTCATTGTCCAGTAGATGGAAAAGGCAACAAGGAGATCAGCTATTTTCGATCTGATCCTAACCAAGGATGACCTCATTAATGGGGTGGCAGTGGTAGGGTCCTTAGGTGGGAGTGACCATGTTCTCCTGGAGCTTGTTACAGCAGAAAGGGAATACCAGCTTAGTCAAACATGCATTCTGGATTTTATGAAAGCAAATTTCAGTAATCTTACGGAAATAGTGGGTGTGATCCTGTGGTCAGAAATACTAAAAAAGAAGGAAGTTCATGATGGGTAGGAGTTTCTCAAAAGTGAGATACTGAAGGCACAATTTCAAACAATTCCAGTGAGGCAGAAAAATGGGATGTGTCTAAAGAAACCAGGACAGATGTCTAAGTAACTTTCAATTGAGCTAAAATTTAAAAGGGACATGAACAAGAAATGAAAAAAAAGGGGAAATTACCAAAGAGGAATTCAAATGAATAGCCAGCACGTGAAGGAAGAAAGTCAGAAAAGCTAAAGCATAGAATGAGATCAGGCTTGCTAGAGAGGTTAAAAACAATAGGAAGGGTTTTTGATTATGTCCATAGCAAAAGGAAGAACAAGGAAATGGTAGGGCCACCATGTGGAGAAGATGGCAAAATACTAACACAGGACAAAGAAAAGGCAGAAATACTCAACACTTCTTTGCCTCAAAAGGGAAAACAGTGCTCAACCTGGGGAAAATGGAGTAGGTGATACAGTCAGAGAAATACAGCACAGCATAGGTAAAGAGGTAATACAGAAATATGTGGCTACTCTAAATGAATTCAGGTCTCCAAGGCCAGACGAACTACATCCAAACGTATTAAAAGAACTGGCAGAAGGAATCTCAGAACCACCGGCAATAATATTTGAGAATTCCTGGAAAACAGAAGAAGTCGCAGCTGACTGAGGGAAAGGGGAGGGAATATTGTTCCCATCTTAAAAAAAGGGAAAGCAAAATGACTGCCCACTCAGCCTGACATCAATACCAAGAAAGCTTCTAGAGTAGATCATTAAACAGGCAGTCTGTAAGCACTTAGCAATGCCATGATCATTAAAAGTCAACATGGGTTTCTCAAATACAAGTCATGCCAGACTAATCAAATCTTTTTTTTTAATATAGAATTACAAGCTTGTTAGACTGAGGGAATGCTGTGGAGGTAGCATATCTTGATTTCAGTAACACCTTTGACAAGGTCCTCTGGATTTGTTATTGGCTGAGCAAGTGAACACAAAGAGTGTTCACCAACGGCTCCTCTCAATTCTGGAGAGAAGTGAGTAGTGGGGTGCCACAGGGTTGAATCCTGGGTTCAGTTATATTCAACATCTTTATCAGTGACTTGAATGATGGAGTAGAAGGCATGCTTATCAAATTTGCAGATGACACTAAAGTAGGAGGGGTAGCTATTACCCCAGATGACAGGATCAGAATTCAAAAGGACAGATTAGAGAGCTGGGCTAAACTAATAAAATGAATTTCAAAGGGCAGAAAAAAAATAAATGCACAAATATAGCACCTGGCTTGACTACAGGACATGTGAAGTCTTAATATGTGAATCAACAGGCAGCATCAATAGGAGCATAGGGTCTAGGTTGAGGGAAGTAATAGTACCATGCTATTCTGTTTTGGTTAGACCTCACCTGGGATACTGTGTCCAGCTCAATTCAAGAAGGATAATGGCAAGGTAGAACATGTACAGAGGACGGCAACCAAAATGGTAAAAGACCTGGAAATTATGCCCTATGAAGAGCAACTTAAGGGAAGGTTAGGTTGAAAAAGAGAAGGTTAAGAGGTGACATGATAGCCATATTTACATATTTGAAAGGATGTCATATGGAGGATGGAGCAAGGTTGTTTTCTGCTGCTTCAGGGACTAGGACACAGAGCAATGACTTCAAGCTCAGGAAAAAGAGATTCTAGAGAGCAGTTCAACAGTAGAATATAATGCCTCAGATTGTGGTGGTGGTGGACATTTTTAAGCAGAGGACATCTTTTGGGAGTGATTTGATTGTATATTCCTGTATGGCAGCACATTGGACATGATGGCACTTGTGTTCTCTTCCATCTTGTTGATTCTATGGCTCTGTGTAATTTTTTTTTAAATTGTATTGTTTGAAAAATGTTGTTAGCCACCTTGAGTCTTGTTATTGGAAGAAAGGTGGGAAATAAATGAAAATAAATAAAATAAATAAATAAATAAATAGTTAGTTAGTTAGTTAGTAGATGAGTAAAGACCTGCTACTTTGGGAAGGTAGTTCTGTCATAGTGCATTGACAGTGCTTCTGAGTAGTCTCAGCTGGAAGTTGTATGAGACCATGGGGGGCTTCCTTCCATTTCCTGTTTTCTGTAGCCATGGGTACCAAGTCTTTCTATTATATCCTGAGAAATACCTCGTTTTGCTCTATGAGTTTAGCATCTCTGCTATATATATCAGGGTTTTTTTTTTTTACTATCTGATTAGGCTTTCCACCTTTACTGTCATTATTCTCTAGGCAGGCTTTATGCCAGTGGTTCTCAACCTGTGGGTCCCCAGATGTTTGTGGACTTCAGCTCCCAGAAGCCCCAGCCACTATGGTCAATGCTCAGGGCTTCTGGGAGCTGAAGTCCACAAACATCTGGGGACCCACAGGTTGAGAACCACTGCTGCCAAGGATGCCAAGAAGTGGATAATCTTGGGTTGCAGCTCCCATCAGTCCTAGCCAAACACAGCTAATAATAATGTTTCTGGCTACAATACCAATACTGAGGGATGATAGAAGGGGCAGTCAAATAGCATCTAGACAGCCAGGTATTCCTCATCCCTAATTTCTAGCTTTTGGTTTGAGGATTTATTTTACACTTGAACTGTTTCAGTTATCAATTATTTAAATGTGTATTTTATTGCAAACCAGATTGAGAGTCTTCATGAATGACAAAAGAGAATCAGTGAGCAGTTGAATAAATGAAAGAATGCACTGAATGAATGACTAGACAGGAATAAGTAAGTTTAGATGCTCTTAGGTCATTTTCTCTTTTGTTCCGTTTGTCTTTGATTCCGAAATGCAGTACTGTACTTTCAAATCTACTTACTGTTGCAGAATGGATGCAGACAGTCTCAACCACAAAGTCCAAAAGAGTCTTTCTTTTTTTCACTTTCAATTTCCTCCCATTTCCTTTTGTGACACCCTGGCATTGAATTAACTCCTGAGTCTGTATTCTACTGTGGAAGCCATGAAATGTGGCTTTCAGCCAAGTCTATGTTGCTCAGAAAGGGACAGGCAAGGCTGTTATTTTCAATGAAGTGGACGGTATTTCAGAAAAGGATGCATGATTCAGCAGACTCTATTGAATCAGATGTGCATACTGCCAAGCCAGCATTCATAAGTTCAGGCTGCATACACAATTAAATCAAGGGCGTGGGCTTCTCAACATGATTAGCAAGACTCTTTGCCTAAGGTCTTTCTGCCATTCAGAGTGCGTCTGACTTTGCTGATATACAAAAACTCCTCTACAGACTTTTGCTATTCTGGATTACATGAATGCAGTGATGTAAATAATACTCAGTAAATTTTCCACCTTCAATAGGAGAGTCTTGATGCTCACTGACTACAGCAAGGGTTTTTGCCTTCTATGCAATAGTGAAATGCTGAATGCTGCTCACCTGCCATCTCATTTCCCTCTAATATGTGCCTTTTGTGCAAAACCAGTCTCTCATCCCTGCCTCCTAAGCAAAGCACACATACCCAGCAAACTCAAGACAAAATTATTGATTTTAAAAAGATACAAACAAACCCACCCAATCTTATATTTTTTGAAAATCCATGCAAAAAAAAAAGAGAGAGAGCAACAAGAAGCTTATGCTTTAACATAAAAATCGCCTATCCGGTTGGTGCCAAAAATCAGTGTGCAAATGTGAATAGTTTGCAAACATGTGACAGTCCTACACTTTGACTATTCCTGCTCAGTAAAGGGGGAGAGGGGACCCTGAGAATGAGATACGTGGGAATTTATGTCCTGATTTGTCAATAGATAGCTCATCCTGCTTCTCTTCCCTGAATAGATGTCCCCTACTTTAGAATGCAATCGCATAGAGAAATCTCACTGGCTGAGCCCAAAGCTGCATCTAGACCAAGATCCTGTTTCCCACACTCACCAGTGTAAGACCTCACAAGGAAAACAGGAAAACAGGAAAGCAATAGCCTTCTCCCACTCTTGTGGGAATTCATTGACAGAGTATCTCTGATCATGGAGGTCCTACATAGTCATCATTTTAAGTAGCCAGGGATAAACATTTTCTGCCATGAATGGATTCAGTACTCCTTTTATAACCATCTGAGCTAATAGCCATCACCACCATTGCCTGGCAGGCGGCATATTCCACAAATGAGTATGAAGACTACGGTCTTCAGATATCCTTTCTTATGAGAAATGTGACTTATCTGAGGGCTGGAAAGCATGTTCTTTATAAAACTGGTGCATGTCCCTTATTATAAGGTATGTTTCCATTTCTGTGTTGGAAAGGTTTTCCAGAGAGATAGATAGATGCACACACATACATATATCAGGGTGTGGACCTGTTAGGGTGGATAAACAAACCATACCTCACTGTATCCCCAGGGGGAACACGGAGCTGACTTGAAGCCTCAGACACAAGGTAGGAAGGAAGAAAAGAGAAGGAAAGAAAGAAAGACACACACACATGTAACTTTGGCCAAAGGATCCCAGGAAGGATGATTTATTCTTTCAGGCTTCCCTTCTTATACTATTTTTATGTTTTTATTAAAGAATGCCTACAGAAAAGAAAAAGTTCATACATCAGTGTTAACAGAGTCACAGCTCGTACATGTGTTACATTCTATCTGACACTTAACTTCCCAAGTCTACATGACCCTGTTACATCCTAGGTCATTCTCACAGATATCACTGACATTTCAAGAGTCCTTCACTTATACATACTGATTATAAACAGGACAGAGCAGAATAAACAATTCCAAAGCAAGGTTATTTGATGAGCTCTGGGTGTCTAAAATGCAAATTAATATCACACTTAATTGTTATCAAGTATTAATTCTATAGCAAGTTACAGATCCCCAAATTTCAAGCCTAACAAACCACTCATAAAGACAGAAATGTGTCATACAATTTATGATTGTGAATGATATGTTCATTTTATAGAGAAAACCATGGATAAACTAACTGAAATCAATACTTTCCTTTGGTATTTCTGTAGAACACAGCTAGCTAGTTCCTAATTGTCAACCCCGCATGCCGTGAAGTTTAACTGTCCCTTACTGCTATTTTGAAAACCTGGCAAAACTAACCAAAAAATTTTTTTTCTTTTTTTCTGTCCTGGATCTGCTACCTCTCAGTTTCTCTGATAGGACCTGAGTTCTAGTATTGTGGAAAAATGAGAGAAACTGTTCTCTGTCTATTTTCAGCACACTCTCAATTTTGTCAAGCTGTCTCTTATCTGTCCCCAGCCACAAAATACTTGCATTTTTTTTTCATGCACCAGGTGATATAGGTCCCTGACTATTTCTGTTGCCTTGTTCTATAATATACTTCTCAAGTCTGGTGGCCAGGACCATACACTGGAGTCTATCTGACGTGGAAGTCTACCTAGAGACAGTGCTGGGAAGCAGACATGACTCAAACTGTAAAACTTTGGGAAGCTCCAGGTGAGCTATTCTGCACTGGGGCTATGCTTTCATTCAGCTGTCTATCATTACCCAGTGACCTGTTTTTCCATTAATCATCATCAGAAGCAGAAACTGGGCAGCATCCACAGAAGAAACTGGAAACATATCTCAACATGCTCAGAAGTTGGTTATTTTATTAGTTTTTAAAAACCTAGCATGCTTTCTCCTGCGTAGACTTCCAAGGCCTTCCTCAAAAGACTATTTAGAATCAAAGTTCGGAAATTTGTGGATCAGAAACTCTCAAACCATTTACTGGCATGTGAGCTCACCATCTTGTAAGCATCTTGAAATGTCTCCAGTTATTTTTGTTAATCACCATCAGGTCAAGCATCACCATTGTATATGTAGATTTTCTTCTTCTCCCAGTGTTCATCACTCAATGTCAGACTCCTGGAAATAATGGCACACGTAGTCCAAAACAGCTAAACTGTATCAGGTTGAGGCTGTATCAGGTTCTGTGCTCACTTGCATTCAACCACATTTGCCATTTGGTTGCCCAATCATCTACTTTGAAGAGTTCTGCTTGTAGCTTTTCACAAGCCAGTTTTAGTTTCCGTTGCCCCGAAAAAGCTGACTGGTCAGTTGCTGCAATTATGTGTCAAGCACAGTGGCCTGTGCTTAATTCTGAACTTTATGATGTGTTTTAAATGCATTTGATTTTCTGTTCTGTTTATAATTTTGCATTTTATTTTACATATTACTACTGTTAGACTCCTTGAACACCTTTTGCTATGAAAAAATGTGATTTGCAAACAATAAAATAATAAGCAAACAAGCTCAGTAACTTGCTTGCATCTGTAAACTTGGAACAAGTCATCTGGACCCTGTGCAATTTACTTCCTTTCTTCCCTTCACTTTTTAGCCATGGTAACTATGTATTTAGGTTTGGGCTCTTCCAAAATACCTGATCCAATATTACAAGCAGTCGATATCTTTAATTCGACATTAATTAATCTAGAAGGCTTCACATTTTCTGATGGATTAGACGTAGCATTCAACTTTTAAAGTGTTCCCTGTAGAAATGAGGGGACACACCTATTTATTGCATGCTAATTATCATAACTGTGGAGACATACAGAGAGTTAAAGAGTATTAAATATTCTTATGAAGACCTTTTCCAGATGATTTGTATATACATGATAATTGTGCCGTTATTAAGTAACATTGGGATCCAGGCATCTTTTCACAGGTACAACTACTGATGTGAGCAAATTGTTTTCTTTATCACTGAAATCAAAGCAGTTCATTGCAGTAAAAAAAAAAAAGCTGTTTTTCTAAAATTACTGTACCAATTGTAATAATAAATTTTGTTTAGGTTATTGCATGAGACACATGTGAAATCACTATTGATGAATAATACTAGTTTCCTACCCCATACTGTGTGATTTTGTTTAATTTTTGTCATAGTTTAGGGTTTGATCACTGGCTTTTAGAAGAAAGCTCAGATATTCTTTAGTTTTGATACTCAGGTTGAAAGTCATCATGACTGTGGAAATTTTAAGAAATGTTTGCCTATCCCTGCTCCTCCTGGAATACCAGTGTTTCCCTTGTTTTCTTTTTTTGTTTTGCTTCTGTTGCCTTCCTTTTCAGACCTGGGTTAATAATAAGGCTGGTTCCAAACAATCAGGGATCGCATAGTGAGCAGTATGCCCTTATGATTCAATGAAGCCTATCATATTTTGCACCATTTTGTCATTCCAATGGCAAATAACAGAAACTGAGAATAAGGGCAATGCCTCTTGGATTGGTCACATGGGTAACTCAAAATTATATGCTACCACAATGAATAAGTGGATGCCAAAAATGTTCAGAACCCACTAGATTTGACTATCCAAAGATATCGCTGAGGAGATGTGAAAGATACTGAGCACAGGACAGGAAAACATAAATAAACAGGAACAAATTTTCTGAGAGAATTCTGAAGCAATACCCCAAAGCATTTTGGTTTTAAGAACATTTAAGAAAAAACTCAGTAATTTGAGCTGAGCCCTGCTATGTTAACTGTCGCAAAGATTCTCCAAGATGTTTATGACCATGAGTGATCTAAGAAGAAACTGTCAGTGATCTTCAACACACACACACACACACACACACACTATGTATGTGCCTTCCCAAATGTCCGAACTGCTTCACTTGCTTTTAACTTAACTACAGTTTGTCCTCCTTGGAGTTCTGTGATTTTATAGCTGTGGAACAAGCCAGAAACCATTTCAAAAAACTTTAAAAAGGTCTTTTTAAAAGAGGCCAAACCAATTTCTCCTGTGGACTGCCTCAGGGCAAGAAGGGAGCCATCATTCTCCACATGGAGAGGCAAGACCCTTTATTAGCATCAGTTCTTGGCATTCAAGTCATTTCAGCCAAATAAGAAAGCTCCATCTCAGATTCATGCCAGTTCTTCAAAGTTGTTGGCATTGCAGGAGAACTAAAGAGCCAAGTCTCTGAAATAAAATTGCTTAAGACAACGTTTGTGGTGCACATAAGAGAGGTGATATTTTTAACATGCACTCCTTCTAGCACCTCTTCCCCACACCCTAAGCATTGTGAGTTCTTGGTTTTGCTACTAAGGAATATTACAACACTACAGATCCAATCAATGGAAAATGTCTTCATGTAATTCATTCTTCTTCATCCAAATTACAGGGCAGGTTTCATTCAGATGATCCAGTAAGAGTGAGTGATTAATAATAATAATAATAATAATAATAATAATAATAATAATAATAATAATAGATTTACTATTAATAATAAATAATGATACATTTTTATTTCCTACCCACCTCTCACCATGGCCCACCTGGGGTACATCAGATTTAGGACAAAAAGCAAATATTTCCATACTTTCAATTTTTTTTTTTTATGGGCATCAAATGCTCAGCAGAATATGTCATCTCCTGTGTGGGAGACCAAGGGTATGTTAATGGATGGTTTTTAAGTAGACTTTTTTAAAAAAAGATTCATGGAATAGCTGGAATACTCATTGCATGGAGCAAAAAGGCTGTTAAGAGCTTCAGTGCTGTAGATGTTCCTGATTAAAGTATTATAGATGTTACAGTACAATAGGCATTCCTGGTTAAATTATCTCTTAGATATGAGTTGGGTTTAATGTAAAGTCGAAGGCTTTCACAGCTGGAATTCATAGGTTGTCGTGGATTTTCCAGGCTTTGAGGCCGTGTTCTATTAGTATTTTCTCCTGACGTTTCGCCTGCATCTGTGGCTGGTATCTTCAGATCTCCAGAGAATCTGAAGATGCCAGCCACAGATGCAGGAGAAACGTCAGGAGAAAATACTAATAGAACACGACCTCAAAGCCTGGAAAACCCACAACAACCTGAGTTGGATTGTCAATGTGTCTTTCTCACTTTCATTCCTCCTGTGGCTGATGGACAGCCTTGAACATCCACAGTGAATCTACCCCATCTTCCATTTCATCATACAGACTGAGGGTTCTTGTTTCCCCCATCACTTTTCTTTCTTATATATACATATATGCAGTAGCTTCATGGATAAGAGAGCCAGTGGGATGCAGTAGCATGAGTATGGCATGAGAATTCCAAGAGATCAGTGTTCAAATTCCTACTTAGCCACATAAACCCACTGGATGAGTTTCTGCAGGTCACACTCTCTCAGTCTCAGAGGAGGGCAATAGTGAGCCTCCTCTGAATAAATCTCAACAAGAAAACCCCTTGATAGGTTCACCTCGGAGTCACCTTAATTTGAAAATAACCTGAAGGCATACAACAACACTTCATAGAAGAATGTATGGAAGGCATTGTAGTTAGGCCTCCAGTAGGCCCTAAAAACTACCACAAGTATGCAAAGACATATCTGGATACTGCTATAAAGCACCTGGGGAACATTGAGAAATGCTGAGGATCAAGATTCAAATTAGGCTATTGTATGGAAGTTCCTGGCTAAAGTTCTGCAGTGAAGAGAACTTTCATGGCAAAAGTTCTGGTCAGAGGGGTCTGGCTAGAGATACTCCTCCTGGATTAAAAGGGGAAGTGGAGTATCACCTATCAGGGTCCATAATTCCCATTACTTGCATTTGCTTTTGAGTAAATGCATTATGAGTGGGAAGGACTGAGTGACTGACATCTTTTGTTCTTGTCATGAAACACAGCTGCTTGGATGTGAGGATCTGACAGCCCCAAACTGTCAACCCGCTTTTTAAAAGAAAACTCTTACATAAACCTTTACCATTATGAAAGTGAATAATTCTTCTGGTTAAAATGGAACAATTGTGCCTCTTCAGCCACCTTCCTTCTACAATCAAGAGCTGAGTAAGTGTGTGTACCCCACAAGATTGGGACAAATAAATTAGAAAATTAGAGGTTGATGTGTTTAAAAGAGAATATTAAGGATCTAAGCGCATGTATCTTGTGAATTTGTAAGATTGAATTTGACTGTGAAGGATTTTACAATGTAAAAGGGTATGGAAAGATTTGGATTTAGTGATGTCATATAACATGTAATAGATCTACAGTTTTAACTAGTGAAAATATTATGTAATCAAGACAGCAAGTAGCACTTAATAGCATGTAATTTCATTTAGAGTATAAACATAATAGGGAATGGATGGAATAGAAAGTAGTACTGAAATTAAATAGATTTGTCTGAAACTAGATTATGAAATGGTTACAGATATAAGACAATGAAAATCAGATTTGGTTAGTAAATGTTGTAAAGGATTTTACAATATAAAATGGTATAGAAATATTTGGATTTAATGATGGCATATGACACGTAATAGATCTACAATTTTAACAAGTGAAAATAGTATGTAACCAAGTCAGCAAGTAACAGTTAGTATTAATACCATTTATCATGTAACGTCATTTACTATGTAAATATAATATGTAATGGGATGCAAAAAGAAAGTAATATTGGCATACCATATTAGATATGTTAACCTCTGGTAGAAGAAAGTTCATTTTCCTTTTTTTTTTTTAAGCATGAGCTGGAGGAGGGAAAAGAGAAAAATGCTGGATATTGAATCAATTTGATTGTTATAATTTGTTCAAAGGAAGAATAGAAGTCAATCTGTTTTTTTTCCCTTCTCTTTCTTTTTCTCTACTTATGCCTAATTCATATATACCATATGTTTACTTTTTGTGTGTGTATATGTAGAATTTTAGTGCTTTTAGAAATTATTAATAATGATGTGTTTTTCAAAAGTGAGAGAAAGAAATGTTGAGGATCATGAAACTATACTGGACATTAAGGTACATCCTTGCATCACTCTAGAAGGCAAGGGTGGAGAAACTTTGTCATCCACAAGAGCCAATTTCAGTTTCAGAGTGCTGCATTCCAGAGGCTGGCAGTGACAATGTCCAAAGAATGGGATTAACAGTACCACCATATTTTAGCTTAAACCTTTTGCTGCCAATAACTAAGCTTTGGGAGAAGCATTTCAACTTCTAGAATGGGGAAAAGCCTGAACAAAACCACAGGATGATAGCATCATGGGGAAGGCAGTGTATCAATCTGGGCGATCCCAAAGGGTTCAACTGAGGCTACAGAGGAACGGAGCTGCTTTCTACCCTGACCTTCACATTTCTCATCTCTGTCAATGGCTACAGCAGCATCTTCCACAAATATTCTCTGCTTCTTAGGCCCTTTCCACATGGGGCAATTAAAACGGCGCAGTGCGACCTCCAACGGAGGTCGTCTGCACTGTGGAGTGGAGTGGGTCGGACTACTTTTTGTAATTCCGCACCTCAGTCCGCTCCGGAGCGACTGAAAGGGGTTGCGCAGCGTGCTTTTTAAAAACCTTTTTTAAGAGGTTTTTCAAAAGCATGGAGCGCATGACTCCCTGTCACTCCGTTGCCGCGCTCCAGTGCAGATTTGCAGGCGCGCACTAGTGCGTGCCTGCAGATCTGCCAGGGGCTGGCTTTAGGCTGGCGAGCTTCTCTGGTTGGTGGAGAGCCTCCACCAACCGGAGGCCGCCATTTTGGACACTGGAGCAGTGCAGAGCGATGAACTCGCACTGCTCCTCATCCCGACGGACCCAATCAAACCCACCAAAAAGCCGGTGAGTAGCGTTTTTAACCAGTTCCCTCTCCACGTGTGGAAAGGGCCTTACTTGCACAAAGAAGAGGAGCTTCTTTTATTGAATTACTTTTGTTGTGGCCTCCTATGCACCCTTATTAAATATTAGGTAGAATGAAGAGCCTTTTTAGGTGGTGTCATTGTATTCATGCAATCCCCTGCTCAGGCAATCTGTGGAGGTGCTTAGATGGGAAACATGTAGCTGCCATCTTAAGACTTTTCTGTTCATAAATTTACTTTCAAGGAGATCCTGACAGTGGTAGCAAGTGATTCCATGCCAGTGGGGCCAGGGAATTTACTCTTGTTTTTAGTCTGAACTTTGAAGGATCTATCCAAGGGGACTAAAACCAAGAGCATATGTCCCTCCCCACTAACAGGGGAGCTGTCAGCTGCTACTGGACCCTACAAGAATAAATTACATTTATTCTATAGATGTGCACCACCTACATAGCCTTCTGCTAGACGGACACACTATCTACTACTATATAGACACACTCATAGAAACCCCTAGGTCAGGCCTGGGTGTCAGAACAACAAGAATGTGATTCAGCCATTGTTTCCTTCCTCCACTTTCTCATGATACCAGCTGTACCCCAACTTACCTTGCTCACTTGACTATAATGATTTGGCAAAAGCTGATTTAGACAGCAAAACCCAGACCTACTGACCAGATAACTAGCTCTCTCAAGGTCGGCGGTGCTGAAGGCCAGCCTTTAATCATAGCAACACCGTGCACAAGCACTCTTAAGGGTCAAGGCCTTGGCACTAAAAGATCGCCCCATTTAACAATGGCAGTCATCCTGGGAATGCTGATTTGCATTCATGAAATATCTTATTCATTCATTAAATTCATTTTGAAACAAGCAAACAAAAAATCCAACCATGAGTCAACACTCTTTACTTACTTTTTGCATAATTTTTAAAAAGACATTTCTATACTTTTTTCTGGGAAGTAAGCATCTTAAAACAAAAACTGGCTTTTTTTTCTATAATATTTTTCCCATTTGATCTTCTAAGACAGTGGGTTTCTGTTCTATAACTCCTAATATATATATTTGTGTGTATGTATGAGTCTTCTTTTCAGAAAGCTACCCACATTGTGCCTTTGGGGATGGAGTGCGATACAGTTTTGAATCAACAGAATTTGGGAGATGAAATAGGATTTGTAGGGCAAAGGAAATAGGATTCGGAGGGCACCTGTCCCGAGAGCTTTTTGAAAAGATTTTCTGAATCCTTTGAAAGTGCATTCCCTTTACAGCCAATTCCCCATTGGACATATGGGCATGCAAGTGCAAGTATCGTTCTTCTTTCACTTTTACCGGTGATGACTTCAAGCTGAGACGTTTGCTCAGGATTACAAGGTAGCAGCAACCCGTTAAGGCTTTCCTCCGCTAGTCAAACATTAATCTTCAGGAAGTGCCCAATAGCTCCCTGGAAATTACTTATATAAACTTCCCTTCTGATGTGTGTGAGATAGAGATTTCCCCGCATCTTCTCTGACATGCACCAATAAAGTTTTATTTAAGATAGGATAACACAGGCTTTGCATGTGCATGATGAGCCACACCTGATTAAACACTAAGGAAACATCATCCATGGATGAATGGATAAATTAACCCAAAAATCTGCCTTTTTTTTTTACCCTTATTTCCAATTTTGTGGAATGCGGATAAGTCAATCACAGGTTTAGGGAGCACAGGTAAAGCTGAGCGGGGGAAAGCATTCATAGAGAGCTTCAGCTTACCTGTGTAATCTTACTGTATACTATATGTGGAACCCTTTTCCTCCTCATGAACAAGCATATTTCCAGGTTCACCACATATAACAATGTGCAGACAGCTGTTTCTGGTAAAGTACTGGTAAAACACAGGAAGATAGACACAAAGAAACAATTCCAAAAAGGAGAAGAAAATGTTTTTAAAATTTTTTAAAAAATATACCCCAGCAAATGGGGCTGGTATTGTTCCAAGATTAATCTAACATTCAGATGTATGTTGGGCATCAATCTTCTGCAGGTGAGTGATAATGGAAAGGCAAATGGTGCTGGAAAATGGAAGCATCTGTAGAAGAGAGTAGACAGGATTTTCCTTCAGGATCACTGACCAATTCATACTCAAAGAAACCAGGATCAAGATAACTTAAAAAGTGGATTCAAGCAGATTAGAACTGAGAGGGAAAGCTCTTTGGATCTGGTCTTCCAAATGGGTGCATTAATTGTGAGAAGCAAATGTGATCAATGAAGGATATTAATGTTCCTTTTTAGGAGATGATAATTCATTACTGGCAGATACTGACACTTAGTTTGTCCATCGGAAGCCATGGGAGTGGACAGGGGGAGGGAAATGTACAGGAGTTAAAGAGGCTTCAGCTCTGAGACAACGGCCATTTCCGCGTGAGACTGTTACAGCACTATGATTCCACTTTCAACATCCTATGGAGTCCTGGGGTTTGCAGTTTCGGGAGGGGCCAGCCAGCCCCTCCCGAAACTGCAAACCCCAGGATTCCATAGGATGTTGAAAATGGAATCATAGCACTATAACAGTCTTGTGCGGAAATGGCCAACATTGGGTGTGAGACAACATCCTTGCAACACTTTTTTGCTGTGTCCCACCAAAAAGTATCATTGCAGCATCCTGTTCATAGGGCAGCTGAGGGATGAATCTATCCAGCTGACAGATGATGCAAATAATCCATTTTTACACTTAGGGTCTAGCAATGCATGATGATTGGCTATCATGTTGTTGTTATATATTTTTTTCATTTAAAATCCAATTGTGCAGAGGAGGTAGTGACTGTCACTGCAGCACAGAGAGGCATTTAAGTTTTCCCTCTATACAGGTGATCACATTGCAAAGGAAGGAACTGGGAAAAGCACCTCTGAGTATTCTTTGCCAATGAAAACCCAATGAAATTCATGGGGTCACCGTAAGTCATACACACAGAGTTTGAAGATATATGTACACAGAGAAATGTTCCCAGATTTTTTTAAAAAAAGTGTCCTGTCTCTCTCTCTCTCTCTCTCTCTCTCAGTGCCGGAGCTTAGAGTGTGGGGAGAGGGCACAGGACAGTGTAGGGGGCATGGCCACTGCGGGGGGCATGGCTGGAGTGTGGCCAGGACATGCAGGAGCGTGGCCAGGGCACGCAGGGGTGTGGCTATGGGCCAGGACACCCCAGAAACATTGCCACCTGGGGCAAATTGCCCCCTCACCTCCACATTCCTGCACAACTGCTCACTCTCGCTCTCTCTCTCACACACACACACACAAACACACACACACACAGAGCATGGGAGTGAGCATAGGATGGTGGACATCAAGTGAATTTTACTCCTAATGCTAATTTCTACATGAAGGCAATTTTTACTGAAATTGCAGCTGGTAAGGGGAAGTTTAATCTTCTCCTTCCTAATGATTTTAATCAGATGGGCCTTGTGTTCTCTGCATATCAGTAAACATAAGTCTCTGCAATAAGCCCCAAAATATAACCTGAGAACATTGTTGTTGCAGGCAAGAACTAAGCCTTATTGAGGCATTACCTACCCAATTTGATTCCAATTGTGAAGTGAGAGTGCCCAGCCTTGCCTTCTTCCTTCATACCTTCCTTTGCATGTACAGTAACAAGTACAAAGAAGAAATGATTGCATAGAGAGTCTGCAAATGAACAAGAACCCAAATTTTCCAACATCCTTGTTCACTTGGGAGAGTCTCTTTACAGGTATCTTCAAGCTTGCCACTTTTCACACAAGTTACATGGAGAAGGAACAAGAAATAACCAGCTAAGTTAGTGTTGCAAAGCATCCCTTCATTTGCTGTGAACAAGGATATGGCTGGACTGTAGTTTTAAGAAAAGCTATATGTAAGGCTCAACAATGAATTTGGTGTGTTGAGCAAATTTATGATAGGTTTTTACTCTAGAGAATTGTTTGCATGGATCAGAACGAGAGCTTGGAAATGTAACTTTTAGACTGCAGCTTCTAGAATTTCTGTACTGATCTGGATGAACTGACTTACTGATCTCCTGCTCAATTTAGGTTCAAGGTACAGTAAAGTCAGGCTACTCATCACTGAGATTATCACCCTTTCTGCATGGCATTTGCCATGCGAAAGGGCGCCTGGAGTGTCGCACGATTGTGAGGAGTGATCTGCACGATGCACTCACAATTGCGCGATGCTCCAGGGGCTGGCAGGCACCAATTGCACACCTTCGAAGCCGAAAGTGATGCGCAATCGTGGAGACTCCAGAGCTGCGCCAGTCGTTCTTCCTGCCCCAGCACAGCCTGGGAAACTCCCAGGCTGCACTGCAGAAGGAAGAGAAACTCCCAGGCTGCACTGCAGAAGCTGCATGCAAGCAGGCAGCTCATGCGGAGCTGAAGCAGCAGGGATGGGAGAGCCTCTCATAGGAGGCTGCTTGCGTGATCCCCGCACCCCAGCACCGGAAAAAAGGTAAGGTGCAGAAAGGGCCTATGTTTTATAACTTTATTGGTGGCAAATCGGTGGAAAGGGATGCTGAAACAGAAGACAAAAATAAAAGTGTTCTCATGTCCTTTTGGTTAAATGCTGATACAACCCGAGGTGCAGACGTTCTCCAAGTCTGCACTGCTAGATGTTTTGCTGTTCTCTTAGCTCCTGATGGGCCTTCAGGCTCTTGGGGAAGGTGCTGGCATTTCCCCATTCCAAAACTGGGACAAATGAAATCCCTCACAAGCGAGGGTTATATACCTTAACAGGATAAGCCTTCTTTGAAACTATGAGATAGGCTCACTTGTTACTTCTTCTACCATAAGACTATGTAAGGAAAAAGATTCCTACTCACAGAGAGAGAGCTTCCTTATCAGCATTAAGACTAGTACAATCACCCTGGTTGCATCTCTGTTTACCATTAGGCCTAAGGCCTTTTTACTATGTGACAAAGTGCAACAAAACTATGAAACATAAGCTTTAAAGCAAGCTAGTAAATATATACATGTACACACAGTGTAATAAATATGTATAAACAGATGAGAAGGTCAGTTGCTAGACTTCACATCAATGTTATATGAATACAGTTCATCATGACATCCCAGACAGCATGGCTGGCAGATTCAGAGACCCATAGTCCAAAAAAGTCACTTTTCCAAATTTTAGGCGAGAAGAACATTTGGTCTGATCCCTCAGGACTCTTCTTATTTGCTTATATCATGCAGCCTTCCAGTACTCAGATTCCTCTGCTTCTTGGACATATGATCCCGGCCCTTCCACCTCCAACACCCTGCACATAACATTCAAATATATACTTCTATTTGGGATGCCTCTCTTGCAGACATATTTCATATTTCTTAAGACTCCCAGATAAAAGGATGCTATAAATCTCTTCTGCACCTCATCTTTGTTTAATTCACTACAGCAACATTGAGGTAAATCAAAGCAGATGCTCAGGGTATCACAGGGACCACAGATACAGAAACTGTTGCTCAGCCACAAGTAATATTATCCCGGATTCACAAATGCTGTAGGATAGAATATGAATTCACAAATCACATAGCAGCAAGACCCTTTTTTGAACTTTGAAAGGGGAGTTTGCAAATGTTAACATCATTTGAAATTCAAATGTGCACTAGTGAATTTGGAACTCATGCAAATGTTGCTCCAAATATTTGCTTCAGCTGTAGAAACAACAGCATCCAGCTTGGCCAAAGATCTATATAATGGGCAAAGCCATTAGGAAAGAGAGCAAAGGAAGTGAGCTCATCCTATGAAAATGTTAAGCCTACAAGAGAGTTAAGGTCAGGATTTCTAACAACAACACAGACATTTCCAAATGGCCCAGCTCACCAAGCTAAACTGCTTGGATTTCAGTCACTTTATCATTCATTCCAATGTGTCATTTTTCTTCCACTGAATAACGTCCACAGAGCAAAACATCTGGGTCAAACTCAACTTTGCTATGAATGATGCACATACTATATGTCAAAGAGGAAGGAGACACAAGAAGAGTATAATTTTTACTTTTTGCTCATGGACTTTGTTTATGTTGTTAGACAACTTCAAAAAACAAAAAAACAGATGAGTAGCATTATGTTCTTTGTTGCTTTGGTTCACTCTGTCCTGTGTTTCACTCCAGCTGAATATTCTAATTTAACTAAGAAATATTTATCAATTTCTAACACTGATTGCAGTAGTGAAGCATAGGCAGTTTGCCACATCAATAAATCTGTTCAAGTAATTCTTTCAGCCAATTTGCATTGCTGATCTTGAGCCAGGCAATCTCTCTTACATTACCAAAACTGACCTGCCAAGAGATATGAGTTTGGTGTTACCCTGTGACTTGGGGGTCCCGTGAGGGGCACCCAAATAACCACGACAAACACAACAAGATGGGGAAATTAGCTGGAGTACTTTCTTGGCTAACGAGAGGCAGAGTAATTTAGCGGGGATCTTTTACCCTATGTCTACAGCATCAGGTCAGTGAGGAGGCAAATAGTTCAAATAACGATTTAGATTTATTAAACAGTTATTAAAGGAAAGCACAAACACACTCCTAACTAGAAAAGGAAAATAGAGTTCAAGGGGGAATGGGTGATACGCCACCTGTCCTGCAGTCCTGGGGAAGCCAATTGTAGAAGAGGAAAACCCGGCATGGCGGCCGAGGGGAATCTGCTGAACCGAGTGGCAGCAAGGCAGAGTAGAAGTCCAGAGCGATCCGGCGAGAGTTCCAAAGAGCTCTCAGAACTGGAGGTTTTTATCAGGGAAAGAACGACCGTAGGCTAGTCTGGTCTTGGGCAAAAACAATAAGTTTTGGGTTGGAGACAATGCCTCCGAAAGGTCAGAATTTACATGATTGAATTATGTTCCGAATTGACAATAGTATGGCTGATATGCAGATACGGCTAGCTTGGCAGTTAAGTACCTAGCTCGCCAGGGTGCCCTCTCAGGGCCGAGGATTTCTTTGTTTATTGTGCATTGGTAATGAAGGTGTTTGTTTCAGGAGGTCCCCTAAAGTAGTCCTGGCTATTTCTGGCTTGGTTTGGTGGGAGCAACAAATAGTAGCCATGCCTAGCTTTGCGCTTGTTTGGTGGCCTCACAAACACTTGGCTGGTGGCAGAGCAGGGCCGAATTGTGATATCAAAATGATAACTTTGGTTTACCAAAGGCCAGGCCAGATCACGGTGGTAACACTGGTGCAGTGGTTAAAACACTGGGGCTCAGGTTGGTTAATCCTCGCTCTAGCTCCCAATGAGCCATGGATGATCTTGGGCCTGTAATCTCTCCCTCAGACAAGGATGTTGCAAGGATAATGTAGGGATGAGAGGAGTCACAAATTGAATTTTGTGCTTGCTAAAGGAAAGGAAACATCTAAATGCAATTAATATATTAAGAGAACTAAATAACTACCAAAAAGCAATCATAGGCCATGATCCAATAGAATCACTAGAAAAGTGCAACCCTTGCTGCCATTTTAGGCAATGGACCTGCTTTTTTGAGCAGTCCTGCTGTGACTCTGGGCCAGAAAGCTAATGGGAACAACACTGTATAATGATGTAATCTTTTCCCCAGGCACAATCTTGGATATAGAGAAGATGGTTGCATCATCTTTCTTGACTTTTAAAGTCTCCACTAAGTGGTGGGAAGCCCTAGTGACCTGTGTATTTCAGCTGATTAGTGCTCTTGACAGACCACATGTCTGACACCTATCCTGTTCCAGCTAAACAAAAGCATGGGCAAAGAAACTCTGTGCATTCTTATACAATATTTGGCCTCATATTTCTGCATTTCTAAAATGTTTGCAAAGTAGTTCTCCCCTTCCCCCAACTCTCCAGGAAGTTCAAGGAAAGGGACATGACCTCCAGATGTTGCCATTCACCACAAGTTTGACCTTTGCACCTCTGATGGGAAAGGCACCTCTGAAGCCCCTCGGCCTTACATCTGCGGTATGTCAGTCAGTGAAATCAAGATGGAAAGCTTTCAGCCTAATAGCCCAAGCAGGGGTTGCTAATCACCCTTGCTGCCTAAACAAACTTGCCCTGAAGAAGGGAAATGCCTGCCAGTGAGTGTGGATTAGTTAAATGCACCGCACTCTGCAATAGTTAGTCCTTGTAGTTCCATAATATATTGTGACACCCAAAGTACTCAAATAACTGTGTTACTTTCTCTCTTCATCTCTTTTACGAATACGCACTGGCTTTGGATACTCTACTAAATGGCTGACAACAGACAGAGTAAATTCTTTCCCCATGGTTAGTCTAAATGATTGGCAGCTGGTTTGTGATTAAAACAAGTCCTCTGTCTTTGTAGCATAGATGGAAAAGGGAACAGGATTAAGAGCCTGATTGTTAATCTGATGTTCAGAAGCCCAAGAATGATCGCTTGTCTTCATATCCAAGACAGTTTTGAGGGTCCTACCCTTACAATAATGCTGTCTTTCAAAAGAAGTAATTTTTGACAATTTTTTCTCCCTCCAAAGCAAAACAAAGGCCCTTTCCACACAGGGGACGGGGGAACGGGGCAGCGCACGCAGGGACGGATCTTACCTGAAAACAGGTTGCTCCGTCCCTGCGGGGAGTGCGCATTCGCCGCTCCACACGCTGGCGAGTTTCGGCGGCGTTCGGCAGCGCCCAAAATGGCGGTCGGCGTCTTCCGGCGGCGCTCCGCCAATCAGGGCAGCGCGCCAGCCAGAAGCCCACCCCCAGGCAGCTCTGCAGGGACGTGCTAGCGCGTCCCTGCAGCTTCACATGGGGCGCTGCAACGGGTTAGCGCACTTGCGTTTCGTAAAAACCACATAAAATGTGGTTTTTAAAAAACGCGCCGCGCCACCCCTTGCGGCCGCGCTAGCACGGTTTGAGGTGTGGAACCTCCACTATTCAAACCGCTCTAGCATGCTCCACGGTGTGGACAACCTCCGGGTGAGGTCGCCCTAAGCCAGTTTTTTTACCCCGCGTGGAAAGGGCCAAAATCTGAATCCCAGATGCTTATTCTACAGATGCTAGTCTGTCCCATCACCTTTTCAGGAGAACACAGAAGGAAACAGTACAGCTCATCTGTATTCAAGAATGGAGTCTTTTTTAAAGCTGTTGTACAGAATCGTCATCACCTGATTCTGTGCCAAGCACATTATTTTTTAGACCATTTTGGGAATACAATGTAGATTTGTTTCGTTTGTCACAGTCCTTGGCAACTTGTGACCCATCAAGCCAAATAGAGTGTGCCAGGCCTCCGTTGTATGTGATCAAGTTCTTGATGATACAATTCTTTGGCAGCCCCAGGCACGCACCCAAAACAGAAAGGTTCATGAGAGTTTGGTGGGCCATCATCATTCACAGTGGTAAGCCAGTTTCATTTGTCTTAATGAACTGTAAGTTGAGAGAGGCTGGCCTTTCTTCACCCTTCCTCATGCTATCTGAGGAAGGCTGGTTTTCTTCCCCTTTGTCTGCTCCTAAGGTGAATAATTGTTAGTTTGAATTTATGCAACTGTCTGAAGTATAAAAAATCTTACACACAAGAAAACATTAAATTACACTTGAAGTCTCTCAACTCTGAAGATTTCTCACAGTGAAAATATCCTATGAACTAGATGGCATGGGAGCTGTAGTGGTAAAGTCAGAGGCTGGTGGCTGTCTAGGTCATATGAGCACTCACTTTTTATTTTGTAGTTGTTGTTGTTGTTGTTGTTTGAGATTTAGGTTTGTTTTGAGTTTGAGTTGGAAACAAAGGACAGGTTCTAGTGGCAGATTTCTGTTAATAGAACAGCAGAATTCAGTGGAATTTGGAAGGGGACAACCTCTCATTCCCAGTATATCCCTTGGTTTTCTCCAAAACCAGCTCTGGGACCTGGACAACCCTTCGAGCTGAAATCTGTGCAGCGTGGAAAGATGGTGATGGGTGCGGGAGAGAAAGTTCCATCAGAGGAATGTTAATCTAACCCACCAATCTGAAGATCTTCCAGGTTTGCCACATAAAAGTTTTGAAATCTGACAGTATAGAAGAAAACCCGGGATCTAGTTAGCTAGCAGAGTAATCCAGGATGCTGTGGTTCATCTGTGCCGTGCTAGTGAAAGATGAGCTGAACCATTTGGTTCTACTCAAACAAAACAAAACAAAATGTTAGGGAGATGAATTTGTTCCATTCCTTTCTTGACCAATCTTCCAAGTGGATTATGAAGTCTTGAAGGGTGTCTGTTACCCACTTTAGGCATATGGAAAGAAGCCCCAGCAGACCTTCACCTCACATCCACAAAGGTGGACATGGAAACAGTAATTCAGACCCCCCCCCATCCCAGAAGCCTCCAGTAAAATTCAAAATCAGATCAGAACCCATTCCAGAAATCCTTCCGTTACAGCCAGTGTCTAAGGTCCTTGGATGCCAACTGGGCTGGAACTTGGCAGTGTCCTTCACACCAGTAAAGGAAATAAAACAACAAAGTGATACATGTGAGCATCTGGAAGAAATATAATATAATTTCCCTGTTTCTAAAAGTAACCATGCTTTCATTGTTTCACTTACTTTTTTCAAAGGAAATATGACAAATCAATTAACACTATCCTAATACTCATCTGCTGTGCATTTATCATGTTTGGAAAGCCCATCACGCATGCAACTGCAAGCACCTTCACATCCCCCTATTTCTGGCAGGGAAGTTATTTTTCTTTCAAATAAAACTGCAGGGGTCTGGAGATATGAATTCAGATTTGACGGAGGATCAGGGAGAAGAATACCATAGCTAATATCAGAATGTTGAGGCTGCTTATTCCGGGAAGTGTTCATCTTTTTATTTCAAAAGTTTGCACTGGGAATATAGACAGAGTATAATAATATATGGATGTCACACATGGGAAACAAGAATTAAAAAACAAGCTTAATTTGTAACGTTACAGGATGTAGATCACATTTCATTCAAATGTCCAATAATTCTCCTCCACCCCCCATACAGTTCTGAAAGCAGATGGAACTCCCTGTATAGCTGAATATGTGGCTCACATCTGAAATCATATTTAATAAGGGAATTACTGTATATTATTGAAGTACTAGCTGATTATTAAAAGCACATTTAGTGAGGTCGGACCACAGAGTAATACATGCCTACTTCTTGCATAGCTGCTAAACCCCAGTAAATAGTGATTATTAAAAACACATTTATCAAGGCTTAGCAGTACCATAAGATGTATATCACTTACAGGATTCAAAAAGGCTGATCAGCACATGCCTAATCCATATTTATTGGGGTTTATAGCTCTGCACAAGATCTACATATCTTCAAGTGGGCAGTTAAACCTCATTGAGTGTCTACATAATTCTTGATGGATTGGTAAATCATATTAATAAGGCAGGAAATATTTACATTTTTTAGAGATCTGTACAGGTGCTGAGGGCACCAGAGTATATTATGGGAAATTGTAAGGTGGAATCTTACAGATTTTCGTGTGGGATGGCTGTCACCAGTTTACCCAACTGTAAAATGTGACATAATCTTTTAAGGCTGAAAATAAGTAAAATACAAGCTAACCACATCAGTCCCATATGGACCTCATATGATGTATGTGATGGTGCTTCAGTCATTCCAGTGAAAGTCATTTCTAGGGAAGTGATAGATAGATCCTAGTTTTGAAATTTTTAGTGGATGAACTTTAGCTTCTGTGCCATGAAAGAGCAAGGACCAAACCAGAAAACTAATACAAATTCCTTTGTTGTTCCAAAGCCATTTCCTTTTGTAAGGATTAAAAAGATTTCACCAATCAATTCTTTTACAGGAGAATTTTGTTGAGATGTGGTCACCAAGATGGCACAGGGACTCACCAGCTTTTTCCTCATGCCCAAATGACATTCTTAAAGATATACACAATTGCCTGTGTTTTGAGAGTCTCCTCAGGGGTATGGTTACATAGGTTGTGATAAGACACAGCACCTCAAGTTTTGACACTACACCACTGCAAATCTCAACTATTCATACTGCAGTACAAGGCAAATTCTTGAATCTGGGGTTCTGCTTCAGCTTAGCACTCAAAATCCCTGATGGGCTCTGTAGTTTCAGCAAGTGGGAGTAGGAAGAAGATTCTGTTGATTCAGTGGAATCATTCCACTGAATCAATCCACTGCAAATGCTCCTGCCTCCAATTTTTATATTTTAGCTAATGTCTCTTTCTGATGCAAACATACTTTTGGCGCTAACACAAAGAAGAAATTGGTATAGACCCAACAGTAACACTGGCAAAATATAAACCTCCACCAGAGTTACTGTGCTGGAATTCCTGGTTCCCAAGCTATGCAACGACAGCTTCATGGCCCTAGAACACCCCTCCACCCCATCATCAATTACTGGCCAAAGGGGTAGGGAGTTGCCCAGGCACTTTAAAGCTGCACTCAGACAGCCATTAAAAAGGAATAGCCAGCACTTTTCTCAACCTCCACTGTTCCCCTCTGTGTGCTAGAACTCCAGGAAGGAAATCGCTGGCTGCCCAACTGCAGCCAGATAGCACACAAGAGTTTCTCCATTCTCTCGAGCCACTACTTGGCTGTGGGTCTCCCCAACACCATCACACTGGAGGTGGTTAGGAGGGGGCTATACACAAGAAGGCAGAGGATGCCTCCTTCCACAAAAACCCATTGAGATACATATGCCAGCATTACGGAGGGTTGCATAGAGCATATAATCCCACTATGATCCTGGTGATTTTCTGCAACAGGCCAGTTCCGTAGGGTCGGGGGGCAGAGGAGGTGGTTTGCCCCAGGTGGCAATGTTTTTGGGGTGTCCCAGCCCATAGCCATGCCCCTGCATCTTCTGATCATGCCCCTGTGTGCTCTGGCCACACACACACACACAGTGGCCATGTCCCTTGCACCGTAGCCCTGCCCCCTCCGCACATTCCAAGCTCTGCCACTGCAACAGGCATTTTGAGACTTTCTCCATTGAGACTTTGGCCCTTTTGGCATGATGTCGCTGTTGCATTTGCCACAGGATGGCAGCGGTCAGAAAGTTTGCGCTTCCACATGACATCGTTGCTGTCCCGCTGCCATCCTGTTACAGAGTGTTACGCTTGCGCAGTTTTTGCAAAACAGAAAAAAATCCATTTCGCATCTGCAATCACACAGCGCTCCCATCCCTTCTAGCCATGCGGGAGATGCGGAAACACATTGGCAACACTTCCTTCTGTAGCGCAACAATGAAAAAAGCCTGGCTGCACTGCAGAAGGAAGACGTGGTGCCATTGCGTTCTCTTCTGCGTGGACCAAGCGGGTGCAGAGGGGAGCGTTGCTGACGTGCTCCCTTCTGAACCTGGGACTGCAGCAAGACAACGCAGAAGAGTTCTGTCGTGTGGAAATGGCCTTTGCTTGTTAACACATCAGCCACAATCAAAACTGTAAATAGACTGAACATGTGTTGTTGAAACCAGCAATGAGTTAGAAGTCACACACAAGCAGATTACATCAGTGTCAGCTGCAAGCGGCATTGCCAGATATTTTGTTTTGTTTTGTTTTGGATGCATTGTCCCTTGTTCTAGAATGTCCCTAACTCTCAGAACATAATAGAAGTCATTTTGGCCAGAACACTGGCTACACTGAATGTCATGCAACAGAATTAGATTTCAGATTTCTTTTTGTTTTGTTTGCTAACAATCCTAGCAGCAAGCAAAGATAAGAGATATAGAGTTGCTAGATTTAAAACTGGAGTGGACTTCTCTTGTATCATTAATGGTTGGGTAGAAGAGAGAATTTCAGTGGGTGTTGCTTGTCACGCAACTAGGTCACGCAATATCACTTGCTGAAACTCCCTCTTCCACCCAACCATAAAGGTACAGGAGCTCTCTCTAGCCCTCTCCATTCTGGCAACTCTAATTTCCACTACCCCTTCCTCCAAAAATATGGTACATAGATAATTCTTTACATAGAACACATGAATGTGCACCACTGTTAACAATCAGGAGAGAGAGAGAGAATGGCATAAATATGGTATTTTTTTACCTATGGTGTTAAAATTCTACCATATGCCACTCACCAGAAAAAAAAAATCTTAGAACAGGTAGGTAAGGTAGGAAATGCTTACCCATATTTCCAAAAAAATAAAAAATCAGAAAAATAATCCAACCCACCTGGATGACATTTTTAGACATTTGGTGCTGTCATTTGCCAGCTCTTTCCTCTTCTAATGTTGCATGTACAAGATAAGTCACATGCCATTTCTGCACTATACTGTTATAATGCTATTATTCCAGTTTCAACATCCTATGGAATCCTGGGATTTGCAGTTTGTAACAGTCTAGTGAGGAAATGGGCTCAGTCTTCTGAACTCTGCTAGGGGTTGACCTGGACTGCAGCTACTTACTGCATAAGCAAGACTGTGAATACACTGTTCTGTAGAGCAGCATGAGAGAGGGAGGGAGTCCATATGCTGTCTTTATACATCTCAGTGTTCCTCACGCACACTCTTAACCCTATAGCTCAGACAAGTTAGCCAAGAGCTGAAGTATCATATTTAGCTGATGAGAGGTACTGTGGTCAGTATTAGTCTCTGATAGATCTGTATATATCCTACTTTTTTTTTTATTAACATAATGAATAGGATTGCTTCAACAATTAATGTTGAGCAATCTCCTTTAAAAATTCATTCTCTGGCAGGGAACAATCAAATTAAGAAATTGATAATCCATTCATCCCAAATCCAAAACACTCCTGGGCAACCTTCAGAGTATTGTTGAGACACTTGATGCCAAAGGAGCATGGTTCACCCTCAGGATCTTATTTTAATAGGAGAAAAACTCTGAAGAAAGAAGACTTTGTTGGCAAAAAATGTTTTCAGTTGAGTCCTGAGTAAGGGTCAGATATTTCCAAATTGCATATTTATAAGAGGCCTGGATGAATGAGTGACTAAATTTTTCATATTTGTATCTAGTAGCTCTGCTTTACTACCTGAGTGTTCCTTTAATGTATTTTTATTCCCATGGCAGAAGAGATATAAAATAATTGTGCTATTATCAATTATCATCAAGATCAAATATTGTTTCCTTTCCAGGAAGGCAGCTTAAATTGGGCTCTTAATGGGAGCAATTTGGTACAGGTTATAAAAAGCTATCACTGGCAGATGAAATGCAGGTGCGCAGGTACAAGTTGTCAACTCGGTAATAGGAAGGTAATGTAGGGACATGCATATGAGTGTCACAGCTTCTTTTCGGATGACTGTAAAATACAGTTTGGCACTTTAAAGAGAAAGTCACTAGTATTTACTCAGAACCTGATGCCACAATTAGTATGGAGCCTGGTGAAATATCCAGTATACCAACCAGTCAAGTTTCTTGGGGTTCTTGTTATTGCATCCTAGTGATGTAGACCAGATCCTTGAATCTATCCATCCCACCACATGTAAGCTTATCAACTCTTGACTGATAAGATCTATCAGTGGCAGATTACCACCAGGAGGTGGCAAATTCCTCACTCTCTCCTGATGAGGTGGCTGGTACTTTGAAGGAGGATATAGTGCACCCTCTCTGAAGTGGACCTCCTTAGAAGCAGAGATATATGACAGGTACTGCCCTATCACTGATATCAGTTTTGGGGGCAAGCTGCTTGAACAAGTAGTGGTTAGACAACTTCAGACATTCTTTGAAGATGATCGAGACCCATATCAGTCTGGTATCAAGGTAAGGCATAGAACCGAAACAGGCTTAGTTACTCTGACTGGCAACCACGTCCAGAAGAAAAACAGAGGAATTGTACCCTGTTGGTCCTCCTGGATCTCTCAGAAGCTTCTGATACTGTTGATCATGGTATTTTGTATGGCATTTTATTCCACATGGTGGAAGTAGAGGGACACTGCATTGTGGTGGTTCTGCTCTTGTCTACAGGGACAGTTCCAGAGAATGACATGGAGGGACTCTTCTTCAGCACCATGGTTTTAAGCTGTGGGGTACCACAAGGTTCTGTCCTATGCCCTTCAGTATCTATATGAAGCCACTGGGTGAAGTAATTAGGAATTTGGGCTTGGATGCCATCAGGAAGCTGATGATACCCAGTTCTACTTCTTCTTGTCAACAGTCAGCTGAAACTGTGCAAGTGTTGGACCAGAGCCTGGGTAGTTTAATGGGCTCAATGAAAGTGAATAAATTAAAGCTAGATATAGATCAAAAGTAAGCTCTATGAACTAGTGGTTCTCAGGACCAGACATTGTGTATGAGGTTGTATTCACCCTGAAAGATCAGGTACACCATTTGGGCATGGACTCCATGATTCACCATGCATGAAGACAGCTAACAGTACAGTTATGACCTTTCCTGGACATGGATAGCCCATCTACAGTTGTTCATACACTGATAACCTCCAGCTACTGCAATATAATGCAAACTGGATGCTGCAGCTAGCACAAAGCACAACAGCTGGACTGCTGTCCAGAAGATAACAAAGGAATAATGTAACACCAGTTTTAAAGGTGTTGCAGTGTCTGCCAATAGGCTTCCAATCTGCATTTAAGGTGCTGGCAATGACATATGAAGCTTTAAATGGCTGAGGACTTTGGAGCCTGAAGGGGTGCCTCACCCTAGCAACGCATGCCTGAAGACTGAGGTCTGCTGTTGGAGAAGTCATTTGTTTCCCACCAATAGAATCAATATATAAGGAGATAGGAGATGACCTTTGCTGCTGTGGTACCCCACTTGCAAAACACCCTTAGAGGCCTAATTAGCCCTGAGCTGTCTTCATTCCAGTGCCATGTTGAAATGTCTTTTTATTTAAATTTTTGGGACCTAGCTGATTTCTTCCAAATCTGCACATGTGCATAGTTTTAAACTGTTATAACTTGTTAAATTGTTTAAATACATTTTTATTTGTTTAAATTATCTTCTACAGTTTAAAAATTTTAGTTTTTTTAAATTGTTTACACTGGTTTTATGGGTACACTGGGCCTGAATCCTGTTGTTATTTCTGACTAGAATAGATCCATTGAATCACTTGGATTTATTTTCTCTTGATTCACCACTCAGTGATTGATTCTACTCTGAATGAAACTAAGCAGTTGGATTTTGGCTATGACGTTTTACATTAAATAACATGTTTTTCTTCCTCATGAAAAATACAGAGAAGGTCTGAATCTCAACACAGCATTGAAGTAAACTTTGATTAAACTTGATCCTGCACTCCTAGTGGCCAGACTAAAAAAGTCTTTTTTGTGGAAAAGTGGAAATCTAGCCTTCATCTTAGGCAGGGACTGTCTAAAGTGTGTGATACCTTCACCAAATTTCTCCACATTCAAGCGCGCGCGTGTGTGTGTGCGCACACGCATGTGTGTGTACTGGAGTAATCCCTCTCCTAAAGTGCTGAAAGAAGGGCTCCAGATTCTGAAACAGAACTGAATAAGGCCACTACTCTGTAGCAACCTTTTCCTGGGTTCTTTTTCTTGTTCTACTGAATTTTTCTAGGCAGATCTTTCTGCTCTCTTGTCAATGAAACCTTCCTTGAAGTCACTGTTCTGCCTGTTCTCAATGGCCCACAGGTCTGCTGGTTTGATGGCCAGCTCCAGCAAACAGCACCTGAGTTCTCACCATTTCTGTTTGATGCATGCAGAAATCATTAATGAAAAAGGTTCTTTTCCACAGAGTCTCCCTCCCACCAAATAGAGACGAAGAGAAAGACAGAATGAGAAAATAATCCTCCAGAAAGAAAGGGAAAAAAGGTGTGTGTGTGTATGTTCATGTGTACTGTTCTAGAAGGTTGGACCCAGCTAAAGTGTGGATCATATTAGCAAGTGATCGAATTAAGTAGCAGGCACCTCATTTCCAGTTGCAAGGGAAGTGTGTGTCGTTTTATAAAAGGCTAAATATAAAAGGGAAATGAACTGAAATGGAAAGCAGGCATAAAACGCCTGCCAGTGCCACTGTGGAAACATCCTAAGTTTCTGCACTGAAAGTCTTGCTTGTTGTGCAAAATGTTGAAAAGGAGGAAATTCCCGCTTTGCTTTTGACACATAGCTGGAAAGGCTTTGTAGCCAAAAAGCAAAATCAAAGAAACAAAGATAGGGATCCAATGTGCAAAAGGGAAGCTCAGTTCAACTCCAATGTAAAGCCCAATTCATACGTATACAGGGATGGCGCTATGGCACCCCCACATGCTGGCTTTTGGGACACAATAACAGATCTTAAACCCTTAGAACCTATGACCCTCCAGATCTTTTGCACTACAGCTCCCATATGTTGTCTGCAGCTTTGTGGAGCTGATGTCCAAAAACATTTGGAGTCTGAGAGGATCTCTAGTCCAATCTTCAGGGCATAAGTAAATGAGTCCATCTCTGGTTCCTGTCATTTCTGCATGGGTTTTACCCATCAGACTATTCCACCTTATTTCTATATTTCTTTTCAAGTTGCATTAAAAGTGCATGAGTTCATATCTAAATTCTTTTCTAAATATGTATTTTCAATGTATTTTCTCCTGAAGTGCAGTTTTTAAGCATAGTTTGTTAGGGGATTTGAGTTTAGAATGTGCAGGGCATGCAAAAACTGGTGAATAACTAAATCCTCATCTGCAAATTAGCCCAAGAGGTATAAAACAAGTCAGTTCACATCAGAATTCACTACACATGAATTCTTTCAACAATTCCACCCAATCACAGTCCAGCAAGTTGCCAGGAGAGATATACCCATATAACCCGAGGTTACATGATCATATGCCCTTTTGGAAACAATGGGGAAAGAGGTTTCAATACCACTTGGTGCAACATATCCCCCTCACCCAGAAGGCTTGCTCAGAGAGGTGGATCATGCTCCTCAGTGGCCAGAGAAGGCAAGAGGTGACCTTCAATGAGAGATTCCTGGAGTTCCAGGGAAGAGATGCTAACTCTCTTCACTTAGCTGAAGAACTGTAACTGAATATTGCTTATATACCTCCTGCCCTCCCCCAGACACAGGAGGCATTCTCTAGACCCTTGGAGCTGCCTTCTGACTTGGTTGGAGGGAGCAGGAGGGATCCATTTGTGATCACGTCCCTTGCCTCCTTCTCAATCAGTGTCAGGAACGGGTAACCCTACTCTTAACAGTGCTGAAATACACATCAAAGCATTTGCAAGATTGGTTGACTCCACTCTAAAAGTGAATGCATGGGGGTTTCACACATTCCTTGTCCTGCTATACAGGAACTGTATGGAACGGCTTTCCAGTGTTTGATTTTGGCTGCCTTTTGACTCACACAACTCTTACAGAGGCACCGACAGTTAAGAAGGCATCCTGCAAGTGCTCCTTCCCAGTTTTCCAACTTTCAGCAATATTCTCAAGGAACTGGTGTTCAGTTCCAAAACCATGGAAATAAATGGAGGCTGTACAGCAGCAGGGTTGGAAGACCGTGCCATCGGCATCCAGCCCCGCATGTCTCACAGCTTGTTTCTTTCCCTTTACTTCTGTATATATCAAGTTCTGACAAATGTGAGTGGAAGCTTTCCAGGATAAATAACTTTATCTTGACAAAACCCCTGGTGGCACCCCATGGCAATTCATTATTTTTCAATTAAATTTACCGTTCGCTGGCAGCTGCCCTGTTTTAATTTTCTGCTGTTTGTTTACCGAACAACGAAACACATAACATAAAACCCTATAAAAGTCAGATTGAGTTAATTAAATGAGGTACTGGGAAGCTCTAACTCAACCTCAAGAGAACGTCCATCACTGAATCTCCTGAAAAACGTCTCTTTTTTGGGAATTTATTTTTCACATTTGCAGTGCCATAATTAATTTGGAGGATTGCCCCCACTTCCCCTTGATACTGTAGTTGTCTCTCTCACACAGTCGATCTGCTGGAGTTTTATATCAGAAGCTATTGGTGGGTTGGCCTTAAAAAGATGCTTGCTGTCTTAAAAAAAAGAAGACAACTTGGGGTGAGAAAAAGGACTGTGTAGTGAACAGGGATGTGGTGGGAGAAGATGATGAGATGGGGTCATGGCAGAGTACACATATTGCAGGTACAGGCTGAAGCACTCTCCAGTTAAAGGAATCCTCAGTAGCCAGGCTGAGAAAGACCTCCTTTGCTGAGATGCTTGAGATGTACTCATGCTGAAGTCTTTGCTGTTTTTGTCTGGAGGTGCCACTGGAATTCACTCAAAGCACATGTTTTGCTCACTTCTCCCAGGTCATGGGACAATAACTGAATGGAAGAAGGTAAATAATATAGAAAGCAAACCTGGATTCATTCTTTGGGCTCTTCCTGATGAGGCACAGGTGTTGAGATGATGAGACGGTGCATAGGTCATGGCACAGCATATGCGTTGCATACACAGGCTGACAGGTACTCTCCAGTTAAAAGAAACTCCAGTAGGTGAGCTGGGAAAGACTTCCTTTGCCTGGTATGTGTCTGGAGGTTCCAGTATTTGTTGCTGCAGTTGTTGTGTTTTTAAAACCTAAATATCCATTTCTGTTCTCCTAAACTATGTTCTAGCTATTTCTAGCACCAGCTGCAACATTTTATTCCTATCCTCAAATGTTTATTTTTTTAAAAAAAAAAATCTAAGACATATCCAAGCAAAGGGGTCTTCAATTCTTCTCCTCTTTTCTTTTTTATTTTTTTTCTTAGAGTTATAGTGCATGAGTGCATCAGTGAATCAGTGAGAATGCACTTTTGCACTATTGCACTACAACAAAGCAAGCAAGAAAGAAAGAAGGAAAGAAAAAGAAAATTTGCTTTTCAAACTATAGCAAACCACACCTTTTGTTTAGAAAACCTTTAACAGCCCTGGTACATATTCAAGGAATCACTTCAAACAGACCTCAAAAAGAATGGAATGAGTAGACGTGGAGGTGACAACAACCAGCAAAGCTCAACAAAACTGAATGAGTTATTCTGCAAGAACTGATGCTTCTTTAGGCCAGTTTGGAAGTTCCTTTGTCATCTTTGAGAAGGACAAGGTAGCTGGTGGTACAAACATTAAACATATCAGCTTGGGACTCAGGAAAGCTGCTGTCAGTCAAAGTAGAGCCAACCTTTCCCAAGCCAATGAACTTTTAGACTGTATCTCCCTTTAGTCCCAGCCATCATGGTCACTGATAAGGGATGATGCAATGTATAGTACAAAACAGTAGGAGGGAATAAACAATACTGGGCTAAATAGCTGTCAATCTGACTAGTTTTAAGCAGCTTCATTTGTTCCATTTTTATGAAATGGCAAGCTGGGTTATGAGGTCCAGTTCTTTAGCTTTCAAAGCAATTCAAGCAATATGTAGCAGCAGCTCCTACTTTTTCCAGTTTATGTAAGAGGGCACAAAAGTCTAGGGGAGAAAAAATAAATAAATAAGTACACTTAGTACCATGTAGGGCCAACCTAACTTATTATGCTGCCTGAGCCAAGATTGCTCCATTATGCTGAGTTACCGTGCATTTTTATCTTCTCTGGCTGCACATGACCATACAACCCAGCACAGAGTAATAACATGGTGTTCTCACTGGAAAACAATACAGTGCTGGTACAGTGAGTTATAGCATCAGTAGTGTTGTGATTAGATGTGCCATTCTTTTTCCTACTCCTCAGATTCTGGTTGAACCTCTAGCTGAGGCCCCCAGATAGATTTGCCAACAAAGACATCTCCTTCAATATGTACTGAACATATGTCTGCATTTTATTTCATGTGGCCAACTTCTAGTTTAAACCAGATTTTCTTTTTCTATATGCTGATTTTGTCTAGTTGAATGGTAATATGCCTGTTGCCTACAACATGGATGCCTATTTAGAGATCTGGTTTAAGGAGAACAGCAACTGTGCCATATCAGTGAAATTGATCTCAGTGTAATTTTTCAATTGGGCCAAAGTTAGGTAGCAATCCAGGCTGAAATGGGACCAGAAAGTCAGAAGGACTAGGCTACCTTTATTTTTCTGTCTCTTGTGAGTCCCTTCACAGTACGCAGTCATTGCATTTGGACCCGCTTTAACTGCCATGGCTGCATCCTGTGAAGTGCTGGGATTTGTAGAAGAGCTCCTTTGCTGAGGATTCTAAATGCCACTATCTAAACCTCACCTCCCAGAATTCCATAGGTAGGAACCAAGGCACTTACAGTGATGTCAAAACATTATTACTTTATATACTTGGTTCTCCATATCTGCAGATCCCGTACCTACAGATTCAACCAATTATGGCTTGAAAATATTTTTTTAAAAAAATCTGAAGAGCAAACTTTGATTTTGTCATTTCATATAAGGGACATCATTTTACTACAATATTATACATAATGGGACTTGAGCATCCATGAATTCTGGTACCCACATGGGATCCTGGAACCAAATCCTAGTGGATAGCAAGGGCCCACTGTATAGTGAAAGCGCCTTTTCTTGTAAATCAGATCCAGTGAGGGTGGGGGGATATTGTTGCAGAGTTCTGGTGCTTTGCTTGCACAATGAGTGATAAACTAGGGCCCTTTCCTCATGGGGGGACCGAAATGGGGCCATGCATGCAGGGGCAGAGCTTACCCGCGAGTGGGTTGCTCCGTCCCTGCAGAGAGCGCGGATCCGCCGTTCTAAACGCCGCCGAATTTCGGCAGCGCTCGGCGGCGTTCGGCAGCGCCCAAAATGGCGGCTGGCGGCTTCCGGCAGCGCTTTGCCAATCAGGACAGCGCGCCAGCCGGAAGCCCGCCCCCAGGCAGATCTGCAGGGATGCGCTACCGCGTCTCTGCAGTTCTTCACCGGGGGCTGCCACAGGGCAGCGCGGGTGACTTTTATAAAAACCACTTGCGAAGGTGGTTTTTATAAAACTCGCAGCGTCACCCCCGCGGCTGTGCTAGAGCAGTTTGAGGTCTAGAGCCTCACTTTTTTTAACTGCTCTAGCGCACCCCGCGGTGAAGAAGACCTCCAAGAGAGGTCGCCCTAGCGTGGGCAATATGCCCGTGTGGAAATGGCCTAGAAGGGCATTTGTACTTTCTCCAGATTCCCTTAGAACTCATAGATAAGTAATACATGACCATAACCATAATCAAATAAGATTTTTTTAGAAACATTCAGAATTTTTTCCAATATTGCAAACAATATACATTTGCAATATCAGTGGAAACTTACATAGTAAGGCATATGCATTCAATTTAAAATCCATCTTTGTCTGCTTTCTTTCTGTGTTCTACATCATTTAAAATGGGGCACAAATAAGGCAAAACAGAAGGAGTTTTCTAATGTAATGGAAAAGACCACAATTTAAATTCTACAAAAGTGACCCAGCCCTTCTGTCTGTGTTTGTAACAGACAACACAGATAAACCAACAGGCCAATACTCTGAGAATAATTTTCATCACAGTCAGTTCGTTTCTGAAGTGATTAGTGTTTAGCATCCAAATATTATATTACTAGATGCATGATAAATGCATTTATTATGCATGACATCAATAGGTGTGTGATAAATGCATATATTATGCATCTTAAAAGATGGAAAGGGAGAGGAGATTTTCTGTCTGTTGACTCCCCAGCACCTTCCAGCATCTGACAGAGTTTCAGTAGCAGACAGGGCTCTTGCCTGTGTTGAGCTGTTGGGCACTGTGCAGTGTTGGAAAGAGAACATGTCAGAAAGATCTGGCTTCAAAAGCAGCCTCCCCACATAGTGTCCCGAGCCCATATTTCTGCAAGTAGAATGCTACTGAAAGTCAGCAAACTGCTGTATGTCCCAAGGATATACTCAGACACTTTTTATTTTATTTTGAGTGTTCATGAATGATTTTTAGAGCCACACAAAAGGTCAAGATGCCAAGATAAAGGAAATATCAAACAATCATTTAGAAAGCAACATGCAAACCAATACCAACATTTTAAGGTTTGTAACAACAGGAATATTTAAAAAACAGCATCTTAACAAAGGTGCTGCCATCCAAGAGACCAAATAAAAACACACCAGCAAAAACTGCTGGCTGCAACCTTATGCACACTTAACTGGCAAAATGCATGGGTTCAACAGAGTAACAGTGTTTGAACTGCATTTGAAAAGTCTGTGTTTCCCAAAAGGAGCTAGAAGCTATTTGGGAGCCAACTGTGCTCAGCTTCTGTCCTGAAGAGACAAAGAGGTTCTAGACACAGGAGTGGCAAGATGCAGGCACTGTCTCTCCCATAAGAAACTTGCCCTCCAGTGAAATTTTCCTGCAGCCCACAAATTTCTAGCAGAATGAGACACAGAAAATGGTTCACACCTAAAATTCTTAAATTTGCTGTGGTTGCATTCTCTTAATAAGTTTCCCTGCCACTTTTCTTTGGATGTCTCAACTCTGTTTCTAAATGCTCAGTGCAAGTTTTAAATTATTCTAATGCTAGAAATTTCAGGGAATGAAGGAAAATTTCATCAGTGGACAGAATTCTTATTGGAGGGCAACATCCTCATACCCTCCAACATTTTACACATGAAAACTGGGACCAATGTGACCGAACAATATCAGAGTATGATCAAGATGGCAAAGGTCATTAATGAGGAAGATAAAACAAAAAGCAAAGATGAGTGGTAACACTCAATAGAATGATGCAGAGAAGAGGCAAAGTCTCAGGGTATTGAAAAAGATGATTTTATTCTTGTAATTAGCCCAATGTGTTTCAACCTAGTAATACTTAATGGCCTTCTTCAGGGGCTGTTAAAATACAAAAGAACGAAACTGATAGTTTTAAAGCTGCATTGTAAATAGTATTTTGTACTTGTATACACTTATTTTGGTTAATAAGCATCATGAAAATTGAGACATTTTACATGCATTTTGGCAGAAAACATATGTACCTAAAAATGATGTTGCAAATTATAACTTGTGTCTTGTTATGATTTTTGCTCTTTGTATATTGTCCCTTTGCTTTCATTTATCTTTTAACAGCCTCTGAAGATGGCCATTAAGTAGGCCAAAACGTTGGGCTAATTACAAGAATAAAGTCATGTTTTTTCTATACCTTGAGACTTATGACATTGCTATAGCACAACAGCAGCAGGTTGTTTCCAGTCCAGGAGCCATGTTACCACACAACATTGTCAGTATCCAGATGCTATCCCATCTCCAAGTTCCGCCAAACCGCTGTATTCTATTTCCAGAAAAAATCTGTTAACAGCCCCCTTTAGCACTTCAATCCCATCAGCTGTCTTAGTGCAGTAGCATTATAGTGCTTGATAGTGCTTCCTGTCATTGCGAATCCAGAAGCGGACAGACTTTGGATATGCTCAGCTTGTACCTCCCTCAGCGACTCCCCATGGCATGGTAACTTTCTATCATCTCTCCATGTTTATTTTAAATTTCTCCTTTGAGTTAAAACTTTCTAATTTTTTAGCATTAGCATGCAAAAGTGCAATAGTGTACTGGCATGCCATGCCATTACAACACTGCTGCATTAGTACAGCTTCCAAAAATAAAACAAACAAAAAAACCCAATCAGGAACAGTGGGGCATCCTTGGCAAGAGGGTGGCTAAAGATGCTGTAATGCAGAAGGAACACTAATGGCAACACTGCTACTCATCCACTTATGGTGGAATGGTGGAGAAAAGAGTGTTCCTAACCTGAGGGCATTGCGCGAATGGCAATGCTGAGATTGTAACACTACAATGCGCTAATGGCGTCTTGTGTGGAAATGGCCTTTGTGTCTTCTGGCTGCAGCAATTTGCTTTTGCCTAAACCTACAGGGAAGGGCAAGATTCTGTCCTATGCTCTCCTTTCCCCACTGCTGAGTTAATTGAGGTCAAACTATTTTTGTACTTTGAACAGAGTTTGCAGCAACTGAAGTTAGCCAAGGACAAAGAAGGTAAGTGGGAGAAGGAGAAGGAAACTGGGACATTTTACAAGCAGCTGAAAAAGTGGGACAACAGAGGATTTACTGGAACTGTGTGTTGAATCAGAACAGTTGGAGGATATGCATTTTCATTCTCCTCACCCATCCCTACATCTCTGCCACCATCTGAGAAGGCTTTATAAAACACTGAAGCTATTAAGGTATACTCTCACAAATCTGAGTCATGATGGCAGAAGAACAACAAATTCTAAATTGTGTGAGTGTAAGGGAGCAGGAGGGAAGCGGGAGGGGGGTTTGAGAGCCAGCATGGAAGGCTTGAAACCACCTGGCATATTAAATCTGCAAGCACAGAATTCAGACCTGGCATAGAAAACTTGGAAATAGGAGCTTAATCTCTGTGCAGACACTGCAATGGCAGATAAAGAATAAGTTGTGACAATGAAAGTGCTTTTATACTTGATTGGAGAAATGAGGAGAGAAATAAGTGAGACATTGTGTGCAAGCATTCCTCTGGCATAGCGTACTTTGGCTATAATAACAAGGCTGTTTCAATGCCCACTGCAGACCCAGAAAGAACGAAACACAGGAAAGCTTTCTTACTCAGGAAGGCATTGAGTTGGACAGCAAATTGTAAACTTAAAACAAGTACGGGTTTCTTCTGGGTAGGATCAGGAATGGCCTGACCAAAAATGTAGATGCTGGCCAAAATTATGTAAAAAGGGAAACAACTCGCATTTCCAATACTGAAAGTGGACCCCCACCATCTTGACCCCTGCATAGAAAGAGACAAAGAACTCAAAGAGAGCTTTACCAGCTGATCCCAAAGTGCAGCAAGGAACGTGAGGAGATGACAACACAGGATTTAGCAAGTAAAGTTAACTATCAAATATAGCACTGAATTTGACATTTCTGGGAAGCCCATAATTCATCTGTGAACTTGCTTTTTTGAAAACATAAGTCCAAATATTTTGACAGTTCATTTTCCAGCATTGCAAAGAGAAAGAGGAGGAATTTTTCAAGAAAACAAGTGGTTTGCTTCACAATCTGCAAAACAAGCACCTATGACCACACGCTCATACCCACAAAGGAAGAATACAGATCTCTCTTTCCTTGCATTTAGTCACTGTATATATGATGTCAACCTGCTCAGTATAACCCTGTCTTCCTCTGTATTTGGTCCAGGGAAGGGAAGAATATTTTTCTCTGAAAAAAAAAAGTTTTCAGGTGGAAAAAGATATATGCATTTCTGCTCAGAATAATTACTCAGAACACTTGATATGTGAATACCAGGAGAAAACTGTGTGAGAATCTTTCTTCTGTTTTATTCTATCCAACATGCACTTTAAAAACAGGGAGAATACTGCTCAGAAATATTCCTTTTTCCCCTTCAGCAGGGAGAAAAACATGGAGAGTATTCATCTTTTCACTGAGACTGAACTAGTAGAAAATTTACATTTCTAATTTGGCCACCTTATATATTCTATCTATAACAAAAATCAATCTTGAAAAGGAGTTACAAGGACTTTTGTCTGCAGAGCTTTCTACAATACTCTAGACAGTTATTGTAAAATTCCTGGTGACTAAAAATAAGCTCCTTGATTGTTTTCCTTGAGCCTGTTGTTACTCTTCATCTGGTGCTTTTCATGCAAACATATTTCAATGCTGCCCATGGAAGATGTCTTTCAAGCAGAACCTAAAACCAGCTTTCAGTCCTGGACAGAGATGATACACAATTAACTGATTAACCCAAAGGGAATTGAAAATGAAGGCTACCTTTTAACTTCTAAGCCATTATTCCATAAATATTCCATGCACGTTTAATAAGACAGATTTATACATTATTTAAGTATCCACTGATAGTTAAAAGGAGCAGTATACGGGAGGGAAGTCACAAATGGGCATCTGTGGGTACACTCACTCCTTGTATTGTATTCTGACAGATCTTCTAGTGAGGAATTGTCTCTCTGTACACTAGTGTTTCAAAAGGTAATCCAATGGATAATAGAAAGAATGGTACATAAATACGATTCTAGATCCCAGAAGGATTCTAAAGGCAGGTGAAATGTGGTGTTAGATAAAAGGAACACTCTGAGATTATTTCTTTAGTCAACCCATAAGCCAGAACCTTTTACCAACATAAATAATTTCCATAGTCAAATTAGACCACACATCAGGAGTGGGAACCCTTTGGCCCTCCAGATGTTTGGTCGAATTATGCCCAAAGTCTTTTTCCATTGGCTCTGCTGGGTGGCCTGATGGGTGTTGATGGCCAAAAAAACAAAAACAAAAATCTGTAGGGTTGAATGTCCTCCACTCTGGCACTACACACAGATGCATATAACATCATGGTAACATCATGATGAGAAAAGCAGCTTCTGGAGGGTTGAAGCAGTGGTGGGAATGATAAAATCACAGTCTTTGAACTCTACATTAGCTACAGGGTTTTTCTCTCACATATTTGCTTACTTGTGGAGCTGTGGGCAGAAAACCCACTCTGGGGTGGTGGAGACAATGTGGAATGGTATGAATGAATGGGAACAAAGAGAAGGACCATCTTCCCACCTAATCTCTCTCTTCATGTCTATGTTATCAGTTGCTCCTTTGGAAGCAGCTGACATAGAAGAATTCAGGTGATCTTAGTTATATTTACACATAGTTAATGTCTGGTATGTCTCTCAAGTACACTCCTAATCTATGTTTGCCTAATAGAACAATGAATAGGGATGGATAAGTCTATTTCTCAGCTCTATTCAATTTTTTTCATAAACAGTGGTTTCTCACCAAGTAGGGAGGAACAGCACACAAGCATCACCCTCTTTAGGGTTATCTCCATTGCCCTATATGCAGAAAGGGTGATTGTCTGAGAAGGAGAGTCTCAGTTATCCATGGAGATTCCCCACATGGTTTGGGACTCTAATTTTTCCAAACCTTCAAATTGTATGGAGAACCTACATATAACCCACTGAAACATGGTGGGATGAGTCTCATGATTTCAGTGTACTAATAAGGGGTATAACATATTCTAAAGACACAGACCAAACAGGAAAAGAGGACGAGTAGCATTGTATGTCAAGGATGGTACACTTGTGGGGATAATCATGGAAAGCAGGTTAAGAAATGTTTGGGTGGAAAAGTTAAAGGAGAGGGACATGACCATGACTATAGAAGTGCAAGCCATGCTAAAGATTTGGAGAATCCTAAAGCCCATAACCCAACATTCAAAGATGAGAGATACAGTATTAATAGGAAATTTCAATCACCTGCTATTTGGTATAATTTAAATTCTGCCAAGATTTAATAAAGTCCTCATTTGCAGGTCAGATAATTTCTGCAGAACAAGTCAGGCAACAAGGAGATAAGCTATTTTGGATCTGGTCCTAACTAATAGAGACAAACTGTCAACAAGGTGGAAGTAATGGGATCCTTGAGAGAGAATGGCCATGTTCTCCTGAAATTTGTTACACAGAGTAAAAAGGAAGGCAAACATAGCCAGGCATACACTCTGGACTTTGAGAAAGCTGATTTCAGGGTGTTTAGCGAAATACTGGGTAATATTCCATGGTAAGAAATAATCAACAGTAAAGGAGTTCCTGTATGGGAGTCCTTATAGGTGGCATATTGAAGGTGCAGTTGCAAACAGTTTCAGTGAGGAAGAAAAGTGAGAGGTGTCAAAAGAAACAAAGGTGGATGTACAAAGAGCTTTCAGGTGAACTGAGATTTAAAAGAGACATGTATAAGAAATGGAAGAAAGAGGAAATCATCAAAGAAGGATATAAATGGATCAATATTTGTAGGGGTCAAGTCAGAAAAACTAAAGCTCAAAACTCATACTTCTTAGAGAGGTTAAAAATAATAAAAGGGGAGTGGGTGAGCTATGGTCCTTTTCGCACCTTACCTTTTTCCGGCACTGGGGTGAGGGGATTGCGAGCAGCCTCTGGTGAGAGGCTCTCGTGTCTGGGTTCCTTTGGCTCCGCACGAGCTGCCTGCTTGCACAGCCTGGGAGTTTCCCAGGCTGCACTGGGACAGGAAGCGTGGCCGGCGCGGCTCCGGAGGCACTGCATGCTAGGTAAGTGCGCACGGGGCATGGGAGCAATGTACGATCACACACCATGAAAAGGTGCACAATTGGCGCCTGCCGGCCCCATGAGCATCACACAATTGTGAGTGCATTGTGCAGATTGCTCCTCACAATCGCATGACGCTCCAGGCCCCTTTCACATGGAAAATGCTATGCGAAAAGGGCCTATGTTTGGAGCAAGAGAAAGAAGAAGGAAACAGTAAGACTCTTTTGTCTTCATGAAATGCTAACAAGAAATAGAGAGAAGGTATAATTGGTCAATGCCTTATTTGCTTCAGTCTTCTCCTAAAAGGAAAATAGTGCTTTACCTGGTGAAATAGAACAAATGGTGCAGTAAGGAGACTACAGCCCAAAGTATGTAGTAAAGAAATACCTAACTGTACTAAATGAATTTAAGTCTCCAGAGCCGGATGAGCTGATTCAAGAGTACTTGCAGAACCAATGTAATCATTTCTTAAAAATCCATGGAGAATAAAAGAAATCCAAGAAGCTAAGGATGACAAATGCTGTCCTATCTTCAAAAAAGAAGGCCCAAGCAACTACTGACCAGTCAGCTTGGCATCAATACCTGGCAAGGTTCTAGAACAGATCATTAAACAGTCAGTATGTGTGCATTCAAAAAAGGATACTGGGAGCTAGCATGGATTGCTCAAATTATTTCAAGTTAATCTTAGCTTTTTCTCTTTCTTTTTCTCTCTCTTTTTTTAAGTTACAAGCTTTGTCAACAAGAGGAGTGTTGTGGATGTAATATATTTAGATTTCGTTAAGGACTTTCACAAGGTCCCACATGACATTCTTTCAGTTGTAAAGCATGGGCTAGAAAATGCCACTGTTAGATGTATTTGTAACTGGTTGATAGACTGAAGCCCAGGAGTACTCAAGAATGGTTCCTCTTCATTCTGCAGAGGAATGACTTGGGGGGGTGCCTCAGTGTTCTCTCCTGAACCTGGCATTGTTCAACATCTTTTTAAGTGATTTGGGTGATAGAACAGAAGGCATGGTTATCGAATTTAAAGATGCCACCAAATTAGGAGGAATAGCTAATACCCCAGAGGACAAGATGATCTTGTTCTCAATGTGATACAAGAACTCAGGGTGACAAAATCATAACCCATGGAAGCAGGCAGTATCCAATGTTAAAACAGTCCAGGTTCAAGAAAGTTGTGAATCAGAGACAGAGTTTCAGGGAGTCCAGTAGCAGTGTCTGTAAACAAACCAAGGGCCATAAATCCATTAAACACACTTTCAAGAGCTGAGCCATCAAGAAGAGAACTGAATCTGTATTCAGCAGCTTGACTGGGGAAAGTGAACTCCTTATCTAGGCAGCCTATTTACCCAACACTCTAATTCCAGGCAATATTTAGAGACAGCATTCATTGTAGACTTTTGTTTAATCTCTGAGGATGGTCTCAGCCAGACATCTGAGTCTCCTTCTTTCTCAGAAACTGGGTGGCCTCTCCTCCAACTCTTGTTCCTGCTCTGAAGCCAACTTGACCTACAGAACCAAAAGAGAACTTCACTTCACTAGCTATCAGATAACTGCTGTAGATCTCCCAAAAATACAGCTTCTTCAGCTTCTGAAGGGGGGCATGATGAGGATCAGGATTCAAATGTTCCCAACAGGCTGGAGAGCTGAGCCAAAACCAACAAAATTAATTTTAACAGGGATAAAGTAAATGCATAAATACAGGTAGTTGGCTCCTGCCTTGATAACAGTAAGTGTTAAAATGATCTAGGGGTCTTAATAGACCACATGTTAAACCTGTGGCAGTGCCGCCACCACCACTAACCCCACACACAAAGCAATTCTAGTCTGCATCTACAACTGTTTAATGTCCACATCAAGTATATTGATCATACCATTGTATTCTGCCTTGGCCAGACTTCATCTGGAATACAGTGCCCAGGTCTGGGCACTACAGTTCAAGAAGAATATTGACAAGCTAGAACTTGTTCTGAATGCAGTGACCAAGACAGTAAAAGGCCCAGAAACCAAGTCCTCTGGGGAATAACTTAGAGAGCTGGGTATGTTTAGCTTTGAGAAGAGAAGCCAGAAAGGCGACATAATAGCCATCTTTAAGCATCTGAAGGGATGCCATATAGAAGATGAAGCAAGCTTGTCTTCTGCTACTCCAGAGACTAGGGCACAAACCATTGGATTCAAACTACAAGCAAAGTTATTTCACCTAAACATTGGGAAGAACTTCTTTACTTTAAGAGTTGTTTGACAGTGCAATAGACTGCTTCAGATGGTGGTCGATTTTCCTTCTTTGGAATTTTTTAAGCAGAGATTGCATGAACATCTTTCAGGAATTCTTTATTTCTGCACAACGGGGAGATGAGCTAGGTGACTCTTGTGGATCTTTCCAGCTCTATGATTCTATGATTCTATCCAGTTCAGAAGACATTTATACATAGAGGGCCATTTCCTCTCTAGACTGTTATAGTGATATTATTCCACTTTCAACATCCTATGGAATCCTGGGGTTTGCAGTTTAGGGAGGGGCCTCAAAGGCCCCTCAAAGGCTCCTCCCTAAACTGCAAATCCCAGGATTCCATAGGATGTTGCAAGTGGAATAATAGCACTATTAACAGGCTAGTGCAGAAATGGCAGAGGTTTCAAAATCATGCGCAGAAACACTGTGGAGGCTCTCTTCTTCAGACTGTCATCTGCTCCAGCGAGAGGGTAACGGATGACTGTATGATGGGGTAAGTGGATGACTGAATGGATGGGACTATCATGCTTCCTATTGCCATATTTTGAGTAAATACACCTGAAGAATACTTCAGTAGGGCTCTGGTCTGTGTCAGTTTAATATACAGTGAAACATTAATTCATTTCATTTAGTTTCTCAATTGATCTGCATTTTTTTAAAACAAAGTGAGAATTCACATGTATATTTGCAAACAATTTTCCCAAATATGTATTTTTGTTGTTGTTGTTGCATTTTTTCCTAACATATACATTTTCTGCATAGGTTTTTGAGCCAAGACCTGAATTGCAAAATCTGAATAAGTATACAGTCTGCAGAGTAACTGTGCATTTCATGGAGTGTTAATTAAGGTGGTACACTTAAAAAGCAGACCAAGCAAATTTCTCCCCATCTCTATTTTTAAGGATATCTTTTCTGAAAGTCTGAGAAGTGGTACTAATCTGCATATGTGTAAACAAGAAATCAGAAGGGAAGTATTTGTGATATCACAGGAAGCAGCATTTGCATTTGAAACCCTGCTATGTCCTCCCAGCATTGTCACTGAAGGCCATCTCTCCCCCACCCCACCCCAATCTCTGATGAGTTATCTCAATTCAGAAGATGTTTTATGCAATGTCACTAAGGTTGGAAAGGTGTTGTTTTGCCTTGGAGCAGCTGTTTCTCATCTTTTGGTTGTTCTGAACCAGATATATGTATATAATGTCTTCTTGACTGTTGGCTTCCATATTAGGGCTTCTCTCAGTTGACTAATGGATGTTTAGCAGTAAGGATCATACCTGTATTCCTTCCAGAATGCTGCCGCTCTCTTCCTTGGCACAATGCCCTATGAGGTAGTCTTCAAGTGTAATCATTTGCTTGCCAGTGAAGGAGACAGATGTAGTAATGCCCTGTTTCCAGATGTCTGGAACTCACAAAGAAAAGAAGCAAGTTTGCCAGCTCTTGCTGTTTTATTAGCTCATCCCCAAATCATCCCAATTCAAGTGAAGTTCACTGCTGTTATGTCAGTCTCTCCCTCCCCAGTTGGATGAAATATTTATGTGAGTGGACAAATCAAGAAGGAACTCCATACACACTGACAAATGGTCATGGCTCTTGTCTGCTTCTGGCATTAGCCACCAGCAGAGCCTAAAATGTCACCATCACTTTCAAACATCATGACCCCAGCCAGGATAAAGCGTTGAAGGGGAGAAATTCAACACTTGGCAGAGTATCCACCTACAAAGAGGTAAACCAGTAAAAAAAAAAACATTTCCCTCAAGCCCTTTAATGTGACAACCATTCACTGCAGAGAACAGAATAAATAATCCAGCCGCCAAAGAGTTGAAGGACAGAAAGAAGGAACGTTGGACTTTCTTCTCTGAATTGTGGCAGCAGGTATCTTGTTCTCACACAGGGCACTTCTGAAAAAACAGTGTTTGAGATGGCGTTTTCATTGTCACAGCAAGGCTCCATTTCTCTCCCAGCAACTCTGTGCAGGCTCTGTCTTTTCTTCATAGTCAGCACTATTCCAAATATTATTCTATCAATGTGTGTGGGGCTTCCCCCCCCCAAAGAGTTATAAAAATAGGAGTTTTCCTGCAGCATTTGTAGTGGAGTAGATTTGTCTTACAGAGAGATGGAGGAGAGGGAGAGAGAAAGACAGCAGGAGATCTTTTGAGGTTTTTTTTGTCTGTTTTTCATGTTTAAAATATTTACCTCCCCAAAAATGTAAACATAAATAACATGAAATTTTAATTCTGAGTCTGCCAGACTGCTTACTCTTCTCCTATGTGTCATCTTATAGTTGCATAAAAGTTTCTTCTGCCATTTTTAACCTTAGGGATACTCTTCCTCAGAGCAAGGCTTTCAGGGCTCCATGGATACCTTTGCCACAAGACTTTGCTCCAAGGAAGGAATACCCCCTATCTGCCCAAGGGAATTAATTTAGATCTGGCTAACAGTCTAGAGATCCACACTGGCCATTTTCCTACTGTATTCTGATTTCATGCCTTCAGTGAAATGGGGACAATAAATTGTGGGAAGACACGGAAAAGGGACTTCTCTACAGTGCCACTGGTTAAGGAATATCCTCCCCTTAGAGGCCTGACTTACAGCAAGGTTGCTGTTATTTCAGTGCATTGTAAAAGTACAGCCGTTGGTCAGAGTCTTTGAGACCATTTGACTTAATCCAAACTTGCATATGTTCATCTTGTCTTAAATTCTTTTAGCTGGTTTTGTTTTGACTTCTCAGAATGCTCAGTATGTTTTTAGACTATTTGAATTACTCTCAGGCCATTTCCACACTAGACTGTTATAGTGCAATTATTCCACTTTCAACATCGTATGGAATCCTGGGGTTTGCAGTTTAGAGAGAGGCCTTTGAGGCCCCTTCCCTAAACTGCAAAACCCAGGATTCCATACAATGTTGAAAGTGGAATAATTGCACTATAACAGTCTAGTGCAAAAATGGTGCTGGTGTTTGAGATTGTTTTAAACTATTAAAATTAATTTTATCGCACATTTATCTGAGTTCCTTGAATATAGGATATGATATTATACAATGAAACTAATGTTCAAAAAGATATTGACAAGCTAGAATATGTCCAGAGAAGGACAACTGAGATGATCCAAGGTCTAGAAACCAGGCTTGATGAAGAACACTTAGGAAGCTGGGTATGTTTAGCTTTACGGAGAAAAGATTGACAGCTTTCTTTAAATATTTGATGTCATGTAGAAAATGAAGCAAGCTTGTCTTCTGCTGCTCCAGAGACTAGAACACAAACCACTGGATTCAACTGATGTGAAAAGAAATTCTCCCTAAAAATTAGAAGAGTTTTACTGTAATCTCTGGTTGACAGTGGAATAGGTTGCCTCAGAGAGTGGTGGACTCTCCATTTTTGGTCTTTAAACAGAGGCTGGATGGGCATCTTTCAGGACTGCTTTGACTGAGTATTCCTGAGTATTCCTGAACTAGATGATGCTGAGGTCCCTCCCAACTCTATGATTCTATGCTTTATGGGATTATACATCTTGGGAAGTCTCTTTGAGTACCATGACTTTGGGACAGTTCCTAGGTTTTCTACATTACCTGTAGCTTCCAACTCTCTTTCCCTACCATTATGTACTACCTGTTTATATATGAGCATACATTACCTCAAACACATGCACCATGGAATGTCTTCTATGGCCTGCTTCCTTGGGCGAAAAGAACCTAGTACACAGACACATATAGCAACAACTTCCCAAGAAATCCAATTTTGTTAATGTCTGTCAGCAGAAAGAGTGTGCTGTGAGAAGCAAAGAGGGAAGCATGAGAGGTTTTTTTATTTGAAGAGGCATTTGACCTATTGGATGGATTTGTTTTTCTCTGCTTCTCTCTGTGTTAATCTGTATTTTTAATTAAATTATCTTTTTCAGTGACTATGTGCACTTATCTATTTGATGCTGATATTGGTATTTGTTATATGGATTTTTTATTATAGATTGTAGCACTTTTAGGGTGCATTTCACAAAAAAAAGTTAAGTATGCCTGACACAAATAATAAAATACTATTACTATCCTGGTGTCTCCATAATGGGAACATCTGATAACACAGGACTCCTGTGAAAGTGAAAAAAGCATGAATAACTCTAGGCCCTCCCAAACCATATTTAACACACACAAAAAATATGATCACCATATTCAACCCACTGTGGATTCCTTTGAGGCATCAGGGTTCCTTCACAAGGCAGAAGTGGCTGGCTGGTGGGCTTATTGCCACCTCCATTGCTGCCCACACCATTTTTAATAGGAACTTACAAGCCTCATTCACAGTTTCTCAGTCTAACAAGGCTTGCAGTCCCTATTAAAAATGGCATAGGGCGGCAGTAGAGGTGACAGCAAATAATCCGTGAATAATCAAATCCCCAAAAGTGAAATGTGCAAATGCGGAGGGCTGACTGTACACACACACACACACACACACACACACACACACAGTTGTTTATTCATATGCTTGTTTTTTATTTGCCTTTGCTAATGAATCAGCATGAATCAAATAGGCAATGCACTGCTCAAGAAGGGAGAACAAGAGAGGACTCAGATTTTCATAAATTTTACAGCATGGTGTTGTTGTCTGAGTGGTGGACTAGACTATGTGAGACTAGAGTTCAAATCCCTGCTCAGGCATGGAATCCCCCTTGGGGCTGAGTGGCCTTGGGCAAGTTACACATCTCTCTCAGCCTAAAAAGAAAGCAATGGCAGACCTCTGCTGAAGAAATCTTGCAAAAAAAAAAAAAAAAAATCCCCCCAAAAACTATGTCTTAAATTGGAATCTGTGTGAGCGCATGTAACAACAATGCTGTTGACATTTAAATAGGACAGTACATTTTGCTATCATGGGTTACCATATAGAGTGGAAGCCCATGATCAGGTGAGTTGTGTGCTGGCTCAGCCTGCTCTCCAGATGCTGTTAACAGGACCTGCTTCACATATAGTCAAACAGAGGACTGTTCTCTGACAAACATCTCTCTTCTATACAGAAAGATACAAGGCACCTCTGTCTGTATTCATAGAAAATGAGGGAAGAAATGCCATCAGTACACAGGTGCCAAGGCCAGTAGACCTAAATTTCCCAGAGCTGTAATTTTCCCAGAGCAAACAGCTCCATCTAGACCGGAGAAGCACACTGTGGAAGGAATAGCCCTTTCTTATACTGCCACAGCATGGCATTAGCAAAAACAACACAGTGCTGGCTTCCAGGAAGTGCATAATATTTTACTACAGGAAAATCTGTGGGCAAGTGTTGTGACAAGCCAACCGTCTGTTGTAAGCTGCCTCAGACTGCTCATTTCTGTCTGCAAAGCCTATTATTCAAGACCTTGTCTTTTTATTTCTTTGTTTTCTTAGGAACACTGATTTTAATGTATTTTCTTTGGGTGGTGCTTGGCAGCAGAAGGAAATTGGCTCAAAGGAAAAGGAATGGCTCTCCATAGACTTTTCCCTCAGCCTTTATTTATTGGGAGGCTTTGGCTATCTAGGACTCTCAGAAGGAGTTCAATCTCCACTTTACTGCTGAACCAACATCTGAAAAGTAAAGCAATTGTTTAGTAAAATACATTTCACATTACAGATTGGTTTGGTAGGTTGCAAACGAAACCACCTGCTTTCTTCTCTACCAGCAAGCATAATTGCCACAGATGCCAGGTAAGTAATAAGGGCTAGATACCATTTTTTCACCTTCAAGCCAAGTGAAGGGAGGCGAGCCAGAGGATTATGGGAAATGGAAAGTATGCAGAGTTGGCTGCCTCTCAAAGTGAGCAGGGGACTATGAATTGCATGCTTCCCTTTCTGTTGACCTGTGGAATTCTGAATTTGGCAGCCTATTGGTGTTACAAGCACAGAAGTACTATGTCAACTCTTCCAGATTGGCATGCTGCTGATTTGTTGGCACTTCTACGTAATCATCAAGGAAATATTCTAAAAGATTCCTTATCTGTAGTGAGGCAGTCTGGCTAGATCTCAAAGAGCAAAAGACAGACAGAGGTTATTCATGAGATAATTATAAAAAAAGCCATATCTCCTACACTGTGTGCAAATAGATCATGTTTTCTGTCCTGCTGGTGTAGAATTTATCTATGTTTGGAAATTGCCTTTGGTCCCAAACTGGTGGGATATAAATTAAATAAATAAATAAAGCAGGAGAAAGGAAATAATTGGATGGACTGTTTCTGCTTGAACACCAAACAAGATTTGGAAAATACATAAAGAAGAATAGCGACATTCATTTTTTAAAAAATAATTAGACTTCCTGTCAGACATCCTTGTGCTTCCCAGCTTCCCTATCTTGAATTGGCTTAGATATAAACAAAATAAGGAGGTTAAATGATTCTGTCTTGCAGACATTCTTTTAGAACTTGCAATCATCTGCCCTTACAACAAGTCATTGTTATTGTTGCGTGCCTTCAAGTTGTTTCCAACTTATGGTGACCTTAAGACAAACTATCACAGGGTTTTCTGTGGCTGAGAATATGTGATCCACCTAAGCTCACCCAGAGGGTTTCCATGGCCAAGTGGGGAACCGAACCCTGCTCTCCAGGGTCATAGTCCAACACTCAGACCACTACCCCATGCTAGCTCTCACAATAAATTAGACCAGTTTATTACAATTTTGTTTAGCCATCAGTGGATATCAGTCTACAAGATTTATGCTGTGCAAAAAATAATTGTACCATGCCTTGAGTATGGAGATGATATATCATAAGGGGGGAAAGTGTTACCCTGATTTCTGGGGGTCCTGGGAGGGATGCCTAAGTGCGCTCCAACTCTTACTAAGTTGAGGGAATTAGCAAGGAGCACAGGCCAGCAAAATGAGAGGCAAGGTAACATAGCGAGATCTTTAACTCTATGTTTACAGGGTAGGGCCACAACAAGAACTAGGCAAGTTGTTCAATTAAACCAGATTTTATTATGATATACACGATTCGGCACACACAGACAGACACACACATGCACTCATACAAGAACTATAGAAGTAGAAAGTAAGGAAACTTGATAGGGGTTTTCAGAAGGTTTCTGAGGTGATACTCCACCTGATCCTGCAGTCCGGCAACAGAGAAGATAGAGATCAAGGCTTGGGTTCGTGGTTTCCCAGCACGTGGAGGCTGAGAGGAGGCTCACTAAATAGAATGGCAGCAGTTCAGGATGCAAGGCATGAGCGTTCTGACAAGAAGCTCAAGCTTGGGGTTTTTATAGGGAAGATTGTACCTGGAGGCCATCCCTCTCCTGAGGAGAACAATAGGAGTTGGAGTGGAGACAAAGCCTCCAAAAGGTCAAAATCAGAACTGATGAGCTTTAGCCAGCACTGCCAATTGTTAGAACAGTATGCAGATGAGGAGCACTCAGAGACTGTATAGATGGATGCGCTAATCCCATCACGCAGGCAGTTCAGGGCTGAGAGCCCTTGCATTTGCTTAATTGTCGGCTGTGTCTGGAGGGCACTACTGACTGTGCGACAGATAGTTGTTTACTGGCCTAGTAAACAACTATCAGCTTGTATCACTGAGGCCGTGCGGCCGTGCCTGCCTACACAGGCTCTCTGTGATCCTTTCAGACACGTGGAGTTCATCTTATGGAGTGCCAGGTGGAAATATTAACCACAACCAATATGAAATTGTAGACCTCGGGCTTGGGCCAGATAACCGCAGTAACAAAAGGAAATATCTTTGCAAGTGAATGACTATCAGTTTAAGACATAATGGGGAAAAAGTGATCAGGTTGTTCCTGCAGTAATTTTAGCTTTCAGTTGATGCTGACAACACAGAAAGCTTTAGGTCCATTTCATGGATTCCATTGTAATTCTGAACATGTTGCTTTACTGCTTACCATCCCATCCTTAAAATGGGGCCAAGATTGGGAGGCATTTAGATTCCATAGCTGCCCAAAGTAGGGATTTGCTGACATTTCAACAGCATAACATTTTATGGTACACACAGATCTTTTCCTTTTGAAAAGCTTTACAAAACTAACACCAGGTGAAGACATGGTATAAATCATAAACAAACAGCCAAGTTAGGGCTGCTGAGTTTTCTGTCTTTCTTGGAATTGTCTCTTTGCAGTTCATCAGTTTTTATAGCAGAGATTTAGTAGAGCTAAAGACTTAACTCCAGATAAAAGTTGTGGATATTGTACTAAATCAAGGGAGCTACTCTTACAGTACCCTTTCTTGGCTGGGAGTCAAAGGGAGGGATTTGGATACTTTATTTCATCTGAAAGGCTCAGTTGACTTGTTACTCAGTTATAATAGAAGACAACTATTGGAAACAGTTTCTCTACCCTATCAAAAAAAGGCTGCAATAAATCCTAATAAGACATCCATCCTAAGATAAATGTTCTGTTTTTCCACTAGGAACTTGGCTCCTGTCTCCAGTGGAGTAAGCAGAGTCCCCAAAGCCATTTCTAGAAACACATCAACATTGCCTTACAATATGTGATACACAACACATGAATGTACACACATACACACCACAGTCACCACATAATGATCTTAAGTATATTCAAAGAGCACTCTTTTTTATGTTAAGTCAGCTATGTGTATTTCTGTGTGTCTATACTTCTGTGTTGCAGTTATGAGATGAGTGGAAGATATGAACAAAAAAAACCATCCTGTTTATATTCACAGTACTGCCAACATGGGATGTTACAGGGGAGCAGTCTGGCTGATGTAAAGGAACCTACATAAGTGCTGACTTACTAAGTTCTCACTGATTCAGTAAGTATACTCTAGTTAAATTCATCCTACTGGATTTATTCATCTGAGAATACACAACCATAAACAAGGTAGTTCATGTATGCATCTCCTACCCTTAGAGAGGTAGTAAATTCTGTAATTAGTTGCACAATGGTGGGATCTAGAGAAATTATGCTAGCATATATTTACACTACATTAAAAGTGTCTCATCCTAAATCTTAACTCAACCCAGAATGTTTGCTTCCCCACACAGACAGATCCATACAAGAGAAAGAAGGCACAGGGTCTCTGTATGTTCATTGCACCAGGTATCAACTTCAGAGGGGAGAGTGGGAATGGTAGTAGCAGCCTGACATCATTTGAGAACAACTCATGAGTAGCTATAAGGTCTATGGGAACTGCTGCAGAAACCAGAAATGAAATTTCAAGATCATAATTGTGATGGGGCTATCAGGAAATGGAGTGGTGACCAACAGCAATTCACAAAGGGGTTGCTGTGGTCTACTAGTTTTTGTCTCTCAGTGCTCAGCAAACTTCCTTACTGGAAAATGTTGCAACAGGTAGTGTGTGCTACTAGCCCAGCACCAGGCAGGTATGGAAATGCAGAATGGCAAGCAGTACCCAGAATAACCTGCTAGCATTTCTAGGAGTTAGCATGAGTATAGCAACAGCAGACAAATCCCAGTCTTTCTTCCAATCACAAGACAATGTTTTAGCACTGTGCATTGATACATTAGGGAAAATAAACTGTACAGAGAATATGCCCATATCCTCCTTTAAAAGGCCAGTCTCCTTTTTACCCATGCCCTTTTTACCAAGCGAAAGAGGAGGAGGAGGAGGAGGAGGAGGAGTATATTCAGGTTTATATTTAGCTAAATTAGACTTACATTGTGTTCTGCTGTCATCTGACCTCCAGTTCCCTAGAGGTTCAGGTTCTCATTTTGTTGTGTGATCTTCTGTTTTCTTTTTGTTTCAGGTGTTTGTTTGTTTGTGTTTATCTCATTCTCAGTGCACATTAGGATTCCTTTCAGTTGCTTTTTTTTTCAGTTTACTGTACTGATGTGAGGTTGCTAATGCTGCCACATGTGTTTTTATTTTCTGTTACACTTCTCATCATTAGGAATGTCAGTCTTAACTGGTTTCATCCTTACACACCAAATGAAAATGCTCCAAAAAAAAAAAATCTTATACAAGTTGGTGAGAATTTCCTTCCTTCCTTCCTTCCTTCCTTCCTTCCTTCCTTCCTTCCTTTCTTTCTTGTCTTAGAGACAATTTTGAATTTGTAAAACTGAGTTTCGCACATTCTTGTAAATAGACAAAATTTAAAACTACAATAACTGCTGTTGGAATTTTTGTGAGCAGTTGGCTTTTTTTGTTTGATCTGTGTTGTGTGTTTAAATTCATAAAGGATAAAGATGCTAAAGACAGTTTTGTGCAAATTGTGCAAAACCTGGCAGAGAAGAAATCACACTTGGTGCCTCACTCTCATGGTAGAAAAGGAGGTTTAAGAAGTTTTCCATGGATTGGGATAACCCTGACAGGCTATCTTGCTGTGCCAGGTTAACCTGTCTCCACTATACACAAGATGATATTATGTGTTTCCAAGTCAACTCTGACTTATGGAGTAAATCTATTCTAGTGTTTTCTCAGCAAAGTTTATGTAAGGGAGGTTTGGCATTGCCCACCTCTAGGGCTGAGAGAGTGGGACTTGTGCAAGGTGACTCAGTGGGTTTCTAATAAATTATTTACTGTTAACAAAATGTTTCTGTTACTTCCTACGATCCCTGTTTCTCCTTTGCTCTGTCCTAGTCCCTATGCTTTCTGTGCTGGATAAAAAAAATGGGAAGAGCTGCTTCATGTTTATACAGTGAAAGGCAAGTCTCTCTCTCTCTCTCTCTCACACACACACACACACACACACACAGACACACACACACACAACTCATCCACCTTCTAAGTAAAGTAAATGCAAGACCCTGGGCCCACCCAGAAGCATTTCACTGAAATTTTCTTCTTCTTTGAATTTTTCCCTGGATAGCTATTGCTTTTCTAGGCCATTGCTCTCCACAACATGTAACAGTCACCTCAGTCTAGCAACCACCTGCACAACTCATACACCTGATTGAGTTTGTCACTTGTCAAACAGCACTCTGCACCTCCAAACAGGTCATCACCCCAACCCAACATCCAGCCATCTGCACAGATTGCTGTGTATATCCAACACTCTTCTGCTGTCCATGTAATAGCCTTTCACTCACTTATTCACTCACTCGCTGGTTAACAGGAAGGAGACTAGCAAGCTCTCATGGCCCTAGACTGGCATATTATACAGGAAATATAGAAGGCAGGAGTGAAATACTTCTTCCTTTGATACCTGTTCCTTTTTAACACTGGCTTGCTGGGATGGAAAAAGCCCAACATCCAATCCTCTGTTGTTTTTACATTGCACAGATACTTATCCACTGATTATCCTGTTGATTATCTGGATTATACTGCTGTTTCATCTTATGTTTATTTCAAGATGTCATGATTTCCTACATGAATCTTGCTTTTGCTTCAAAGTTCTTTGTTTGCTTCATCCACAGCTCTGGCTCTCCCATCCCATTCCACTCCTGGCAACAAAACTTCCTGTCAATATGAAGTAGACAAGAACAATTTCAGAATCAGTAAAGTCACATAGTCATCACTAAATTAGCTGAACTAGGACAAGTTAGTGAAGACTTCAATCATTTTATCTCAATGAGATGGCAACTCAAGTTCAGCTGAGTATGGCCCACAGTGACCATGTGACCCTGTTCTATGTATGCTGATCAGGACTGTAGATTCATACCACCAACAGCCAAGGGCTCCTGCAGTGATCAGTATGGTTCTAGCCGTTTTCTGTGTGAATTTGGCAACTTTTTCTTTTATTTTAGCAGGGCTCTTGAGCTTCAAAAGCCGATTGCTAGCCAGCTGTTCCTAACAGCATGGAAAAGCTAGGATGGAGGAAGCTGCGCCTCTTATTTTCCTTCCTGCCATGCTGCTGAAAAAAGAACCAAAAAATTAGCAAACATTTCTTGACTATGGCTTTCTGGATTGTCAGAAGAGTTACTTTTGGTGGCTTTAGCTCCCCAGAATTTCCCAGCCAGTATGGCCACAGCCACCTTGGACATGCATGCTGGGGGATTATAGGAGTTGTACTCCCCAGAAGCATTCTTTTCTGAACTCTAGAATACCTCACCACTAGTAGTGCTATTCAGTGCCAGCCTTATTGTTTCAGCTGTTGTCAGCACTGCAGTACAATCAGCTGTCTGCATACCCTAGCTCTCTTCAGCACAGTATTTTTTAATGGGAGGGATGGTCTCTTTCCAGGCTTTGAGGTCTCCATCTTGCCCACAACGGCCACTTGAAGACTAGCAAGGGTTGAGAAGGTCAAGGAAGCTTCTATCAGCCAGTAATCCTCTTCGTTGCTGATGTCAGGGCTTCATGAAGTGGAAGATAGAGGAGGGGAGATGGATAACCAGCTCTGCTGGGCAAATCCAAGCAGCTAGTCCCATCAATGACCCAAGGAGCTATGGGGTAAAAGTGGGGCAAGAAGCAGGTTGGCTGAATGGATGCTCAAATGGAGCCAAACTACAACAGACTTCTACCCAAGTGAGGCTGTTGTGCACACAAACACACACACACACTCTGTCTGCTGCTTTATTACTCTTGGAAGTGTGTCTCATCCTAGCCTGGTCTCCTAGGCATCCACTGACACAGACTGGCCTTGGAACTTTTTGTATGAAATCTGGGTGACCAGCAACAAAGTAGGAGAGGGCTTATGTACTTTTAATATTTGGCTTTTGAAGAGGGAACTTTGCCTAGTGTAGCTTGGCATGCTACTACACCGGCTTAAATCCCTTTCCTATACACAGCTTCAGAAGGTGCAGATGCCCTGTATGCTTTTCACTACCCCCACATCTGTGCCTGTGCTACTCTACTGCATTACTACTCCACTTACAGAGCCTTATATATGCTTAGTTGTATAACCAGGTTACATGGCTAAGATTCAGAGCTTGGAAAAGTCCCCGTACTCTTGATCTACAGTTTTCCAAATTTTTGAATGACAACCGTGGCTGGGAGATTCTTGGTACTACGGGCCAAAACAGAAGCTTTTCCAAGGTCTATTAGGATCATTCCATAAGCAGAAGGCCATGCTCTTTGGGGCTAATAAATGCTACGTTATGAATTTCTCCCTTGTCTGTTATTGTTACTTGTTCGATAACAATGGGAAGTTCTGTTCCCATCACCACCAACATTGTCATTTGCAATTTGAACTTTTTGTTGCCAGTGGCCAGGCCACCCAGAAGACAAGCTTCACCAGATGAGTGCTGTGGCACTTTTAATCATACCAGAAATCAACTGAAAGATGACCAAGATGATCAAAGGACTGGAAACCAGATTATATGAGGAACAACTTAAGGAGCTGTGTATGTTTAGTCTGGAGAAGATTGAGAAGGGACACAATAGCCATTTTTAAATATTGGAAGGATGTAGAAGGTGGAACAAGTTTGTTTTCTGCTGCTCCAGAGACTAAAACATGATACAAATCACAAGAAAAGTGATTCCACTTAAACATTAGGAAGAACTTCTTTACTGTAAGAACTTTTGACAGTGAAATGGATTGCCATGGGAGGTGGGTATGGGCTCTCCATCTTCGGAGGCCTTTAAACAAAGGTTGGGTCTGCATCTTTTAGGAGTGCTGTAGTTGTATATTCTTGTATGGCAGGGAATTGGACGATATGGCTCTTCTTGTCCCTGTCAACTCTAAGATTCCATGATTCCATGACTGCTTAATTGCCACAGAACTGGAAGGTATCAGTTTGATGCCTGAACCTGTTGAGAAGACTCCAGAGACCCTTTACTTTTCTTGTGTTTTGCAGCTGTAATGGTATCTGTTTGTTGTTATTTGCCTTCAAGTCATTTCTGACTCATGGTGACCTCAAGGCAAACTTACCACAGAGTTTTCTTGGTGAGATTTGGGCCCTTTCTGCAGCATATCTGGGTCTGGGGTCGTCCCAGTGTTGCCCCAGCAATGGCTTTGCCAGGATGGGAGCATGAATGCCAACGCTCCCCTCCACACTGGCTTGCTCGCGGCAGAAGGAAGTGCAATGGCCCTGCCTCTTCTTGCTGCAGTGCAGCCAGATACTGTCGCAGGCTGCACTGAGGCAGGAAGTGTGGGCATTGTGCTTCCAGGACCTCCACAGTGAAGGTAAGTATGGGTACATGGTGGGAGGGCAGCAAAATCACAGGTGATTGACAAGGAAAACCCATCAATGATTTGCAATGCAATTGCACTGCCTGGAGAGGAGAGGAGAGAAGAACAGGACCACAACAACATCGGCATAAGTATCATCACAGTCCTGTCCTTCTCCTGTCCCTGTGGCAGGTTGGGAGGGTGGAACAGAAAAGGGCTTGTTCAGAGGGCTGTTGCCTTTGCCTTCCTTTGTGGCTGAGAGTGTGACATGCGCAAGGTCCCTCAGTGGGTTTCCATGGCTGAGCAGGGATTCAAATCCTTTTCTCCAGAATTCTAGTTTAATGGTCACATTGCTAGACCATGATAGCTTTCAACTGAATCTGGACTCATTTTTAAAAGTGATTTTTAAAAAAATTAAAGAATGCCCAGGTTGCTGTTTTTTTAAAAGGAAGGAAGGAAGGAAGGAAGGAAGGAAGGAAGGAAGGAAGGAAGGAAGGAAGGAAGGAAGGAAGGAAGGAAATACTGCTGCCTTCCTCTGGACTCTAGAATATGGCATTTCATGAATATGATTAATGAATAAATAAATAATACTTTAGGTACTTGGATTTTATAACAAACATATCCAGTTTCCTCTTATTGAAAAATGGTAATCCAGCTCCCCCGGCACCCAACCAGCACATGCCTCCTGATTTTGCTTCTGTCCAGCCTTGTATTAGTGTGTGTGTGCATGTGTGTGTATGTTTTCCTGAGGTTACCTGTCACAGATAGATCTTTCAACTAGAATCAGTAGCACATATGGTTTTAAGCTAGGCATTAATTGCAAATGTTTAGAGTGTCAAGCGTGTGATTAATGCTCAGGATTTTAATTGAAATGAATCAGATTTCCTAAAATCGCCTTTCCTTTCCTGATGTAAGACTTTTGGGGGGTATAAAAGGATTTAGGAAAGGCAGGGAATAAAATGAAATAAAAGGGTCCACATTCTAACTGGGTGTAAAAAAGCATAACTTAATCGAATTCATCTTATTTACATCTCGTGGAGAACTGGTCTAAATCCTGCAGGCTCTGTAAATAATAATAATAATAATAATAATAAATAATACCATAATAGTGACCTTGCATGTTCCTTATTAACAAACATAGCTGCAAGGATTTTGCAAAGATGATTAACTCTACTCCCTCTTATTATTCAGCATCATGTTTAATGTCATTTTAATTTCACTAAGAATAATCCTCAAAAATTTCTGGGTTTTGGCTAGCACACCCATCCTCCTGCATTTTGCTCTGTAAAATGCAGAGTTTTGTGGTGATCATTCTTTAACCTTTTGTTAGACTGTGGCATTTCCTTTGTCTCCAGCCTGGGCAATCATGCAGCCACTGCCGCCTCTTCCATCCCCTACGATCCTTCTACATGACTCTGAAAAAGGAAGGCACAAATTCTTAAGCTTCTCTTCTGACCTCACACCACAGGTGGTATGGATCTCTTCATTGAATTGGCCCTAAGACTAGCCCAAAGAAGCGCCAGTTCTTTAAAACCCTTGGGGTTTGCTGGGGTTTGCAAATTGCTGTCGTCTCCTTGTCCGCTTGTTCCATTGTTGGGGTGGGGTGGGGCTATTTGTAGTAATTTATTGGATCTGCAGTAGGCCTCTTCCATTAAAAAAAAATGAATGTGGTTTGCTGCAATGATCATATGGTTTCAAAGGCAACTTTTCTTCTCCTTTCTCATCTTTCTCAGTATTTTTCTTCGTGTTATAATGCAAAAAAGCCATTTCAGAGGTGTACTGTAACATTACAACTCTAACAGAAAAGACTGGAAATCACTAAGGCAGCTATGAATGCATGACCCAGAGTTATGCATTTGTGACTGGTTTGTATTTATGATCCCTACATATTCATTAGTTCAGGAAATACCTAGGGACTGTGAAAGTTCCCCAAACGCCACTTAGTGGGCAGCAGCCAGTGCAAGCACGAAGGACCTGTTCTCGGGACCTGTTCTCCTGTCATTTGGGATGGAGCTGACTGATGTTCCCACCCTCCTTCACATGAGCAGTCTCCAGTGCAGGTGGGAATTGCAACAGAGACCTGCTTCTGACTGTTGCACCAGAGATTGTTCATGGGGTATGTGTAGAAATTCCAGACAGCTCTGTACTTATCCGCATGAGAACAGACCCAGTGGATGCGGATGCCTAGTAAGTGAGGACTGGGAGGAGTCAGGCTGGGAGCACTACGTAACTAGGTAACTGAGGTGGTTGCATAGCTAAGCAGGTAATACAGAATCACAATCAAAATTTTAAAAAAGGAGAAGAAGGAGACTTTTTTATTCTGATATCTGATATCAAGAGCCAGCACAGTGAAGTGAGTGTTGGACTAGGACCCTTGAAACTCAGGGTTCAAATCTGCACTCAGCCACAGAAACCCACTGGGCAAGTCATACTCTCTTTCAGCTTTAAAGGAAGGCAACAGCAAACCCTGTCTGTCTAAATCTAGCCAAGAAAATCCCATGATACGGTCACCTTCGGGTTGCAATAAGTCAAAAACAACATGAAGGTACATAACGGAGAGAGAAAGAGATTGATCTCCTAATTTATTCCCACTCTAAGTAGGAATAAAATGTTGCAGGTCATGCCAGGAGTTGCCAGGACAACTGAAACGTTATTTGGATATTTAAAACAAACAAACAAGAACGAACAAACAAGAGTCACAGCAACAGCAGCAGCAACATCAACGACGATAAATTGCAGCATTCTGGCATATTTGCCCTGACTGGAAGAGCTCTTCGTAGTAAAAAAAAGGGCCAGGATGTCTGAGCCTGAGATTTTCACACTTAGGTATCTGTGCTGTGAAATGTGTTCTGAGAAGATCTGAAAAAGAAAAATACTTTCCAATGATTCTTTTGTGGAAGAGGACAGAAAGTGCCTTATACAGAATTAGACCACTGACCCATTGAGTCCAGTGTTGTTGTCCTGATAGGCAGGATTCTTTCCTAGCCCTACATGAAGATGCCCCCATTGATGTACAGCATATCACCAGTGTATCATGAGGATAAGATAAAGCCCAGTTTTACTGTGCTGTTAACAAGCAACCAGCAAATATGGGATTTTAAAAAGTCAGCACATACATAGAGGTGTAAATTGAGGCTGATATGCTGACTTTATGATGGAATTGCACCTGTGAACATATATGAAGATGATCTGCTGTTCCTAAAAAAGAAATCTGGTTATTTAAAGGAGTTAGAATCTCTCAGTACCTGTAAATCAGTAGTACAGTTCCAAAACCTGCCCTAGTAAAGTCTGTTACTAGATTTATTCTCATGTTCTTGGTTAGAGAATTGTCTATAACTTTATGTTTGAGTTCATGGAGTCTAATAGTCCATACACAGCAGCAGCATTGGCCAGTGTGTTTTGTATTGTAACCTAGTTGCTAGGATCCCTTGCTAATGTTTTAGTTCAGGATGAAACTTCATTGTTGCTACTTTTGCATTTCCGTTTAACATTCCCTCTTAGTTGATCTTATTGCTGTTGGCCTGCTATTCTACTCTTCTGTATCACTGACTTGCTACCCTGTCTGCTCCAGTTTCTTTTTTCTCTTTGGACCTAAGCCATGGTGGCTGATGGCTTCTCTAGCCTCAAAACAGGCTCAACACCGTGGGTAGCTCTTTACACTTTAGACTAACATTCAGAATGGATTCATCACCCCAGTGACATGGAAGCAAGGAGCCATTACTGAATGCACATGTGTGTTCCTTACCTGTTTGCTTCCACTTAGGCCATTTCCGCACGGCACTGTTATAGTGCTATTATTCCACTTTCAACCTCCTGTGGAATTCTGGAGTTTGTAGTTTAGTGAGGCCAAAGAGCTCTCTGGCTGAGAATTCTAAATGACCTCCATAAACTACAAATCCCAGAATTTCACAGAATGTTGAACATGAACTAATAGCACTGTAACAGTGTAGAGTGGAAATGGCCGTACTGCCATTCTTCTCTTGTCACAGTAGTTTGGAAATCTACAACAACATACAGTGTTTTCTGAAAATGCATATCCTCAGAGGGCATTGGCTTTCGTTTGATAAGCATTGCCTACTCTCATTGTACTTCACTTGTTAAATAAAGGGGGGCTAATCTTTGGTCATGACATTTTAGATCCAAAGTGCTAAAAAACTGCCATGTCTTAAGTCAGAGAGGAAAGTAGCACTCAAGGTATCCCCTGTTGCCCTTTACACCCTGTGTTCCCTGTCCACTTGGTTCTGCCTTGCATTCTTTGGCCCAAAATCTTGATCAAAGCATAGATTAAAAGGCCATGGTGCCAATATGCCGCCAGCTAAGTAGCTCATGAGGTGTCTTTATCACTAGCCTGACCTCTTTTCCAAGTAACAAAGAATAAACATGCGATACGAATTGAGGAGAAGCATATGCTTGAAAGCAGCAGTTTTAATTTAAAACAAATATGGTGTCAAGTTTGTGATTAATATCTTTTCCCACTGAAATGAATATGAAGGCTGGTTATTATTTTTGGTTTCCCTCTGTTTATATGGAGCTGAACCTGCACTGTAAATGAATGAATAATGGTGGTGACGGAAGGCAGTTAAAATAGCTGAATGAAAAGGTTTGGATTTTGTCCAGGGTGTACTCCCACTATCCTGACCTGTAATATAAGCTTTATTTATATGCTGGGTTTCTGATCCCTTCCTGTGATTGGCTGCTGCTGTCCCACCAATGAAGATGTTTTGCATCACTGCCATGTTACTCTGCAAGGGTGCACAAAATCGGTAAAGCTCAGTGGGATCAGATTACAACTCTGAGACGAGTGCAACAACAAATTCACCCCTAGGGAGAAAGGAAATGCCAGGGCCTGAGCTGCCTAGGCTACAAAAGGCCCATTCTGCATGCTGTATCATGACTTCAAGTTACGGCTTGCAAATGTCTTCCCCAGAGTATCGGGGAAAAGTGATATGAAACCTTGACCTTGATGTGTGGTGTGATAACAACCATTTCTTTTAGATCCATGGAGAGCATATATTTGGCTTAATTTGCATAATATATTCTGATTCCAGCATAGTACTTGTGTTCATTTATTACAACAGAAACAAAAAAGGAGTTTGGGGGCAACACTCCAGCTTTGGGAGAGGAAAGAAAAGATTGCTGGTGGAGGAATCATAGAATCATAGAGTTGGAATAGACCACAGGGGCCATTGAGTCTAACCCCCTCCTATGCAAGAACATCCATCAAAGCATTCCGAACAGATGGCCATCCAGACTCTGCTTAAAAACCTCCAGAGAAAGAGCTTCCACCACACTCCGAGGCAGCATATTCCATTGCCGGACAGCTCTGACCGTCAGAAAGTTCTTCCTGAGGTTCAGGTGGAATCTCCTTTCCCGCAGCTTGAATCCATTGCTCCTTGTCCTAGTCTCTGGAGCATTGGAAAACAAGCCAACTCCCTCCTCTACATGGCATCCCTTCAAATATTTAAACACGGCTATCACGTCCCCTCTCAGTCTTTTCTTCTGCAGACTAAACATACCCAGCTCCCTAAGCCGCTCCTCATAGGGCATGGCTTCCAGACCCTTCACCATTTTGGTCGCCCTCCTCTGGACACACTCCAGCTTGTCAATATCCTTCTTGAACTGAGGTGCCCAGAACTGGACACAGTATTCCAGATGAGGTCTAACCAAAGCAGAATAGAGTGGTACCATTACCTCCCTTGATCTAGACACCATACTCCTATTGATGCAACCAAGAATCGCATTTGCTTTCTTGGCTGCTGCATCACACTAGAGACTCATGTTCAGCTTGTGGTCCACCAAGACTCCTAGATCCCTTTCACTTGTACTATTATCCAGCCACATATCCCCCAGCTTATGTTTGTACATTCTGTTTTTTTCTGACTGAGAAGCCTTCTCATAGGCAAACGAATATGAGAGGTGTGCTGAGTCATTAAGTGACCATCCAGTTATCTACAGGAAACCAACAAGCAAGGTCTAAGGACAATAGCACCTTCTTACTTTTGTTCCCCAGCAACTGATACAGTGTTTCTAATACTGGAAATGATAACACAGTCCCGTGAATTTTATAACTCCCTTTTAGAGATATTCAAATTGGCAGCCATCATTGCATCTTATCGTAGCAAAGCTTCTCATTTAACAATGTGCTATGCAAAGAAATACAATCAGCCCTCCACATTCACTAGGCTTAGGGGCTCAGGACTACTGCAAAAGTGGGGAAATTGCAAATATCAAAATATATGTGTGTGTCTGTGGGAAGAGGGCTGAAATATGGTGAGGTGAATGGACAGCCAGGGTGCAAACCAGGTCATGGAAAGGAGAAGGAAAAGGAGTGGGTTGGTATGGTGGGCCTATACTTTCTCTCTCTCACTCATGTAGTGCTGAGAAATCAGGCTGCAATCTGTCCTTAGCTGGCCAGGCAGCTGCTGGTGGAGGAGGAAGAGGACCAGATTTTTTGCTGTTTTGTTAATAGTTAATTGATTGGCTGTTAATTGTTGTGTGTTTTAAGGGGTTGGTTAGATGGGTTGGTGGGTGGAGAGGATTGGGTACGTTTTTAATGTCTTTCAATGTATTTAATGTATTTCATGTTGTTCGCCGCCTTGATCCATGTGGAGAGTCGGGATAGAAATAAATTATTATTATTATTATTATTACTATTATTACTATTATTACTATTATTGCGTTTTAAAGGGCTGCATGGCCTAATTGAAGCTGCCAAGAAGGAAAGTTCCCCCAGAAAAGAGGTGAGGGGCAGAGGTTGGAAAATTCACAAATAGTCAAATCTGTGAAAGTCGAACCCACAAATGTGGAGGACTGACTTTCCTTTTGTCTCTTGCTATTCAGCTGTGGACAATGACTCTAGGTTCTAGTATTATGTGACACAGAGAGAGATAATTCTCCCTATCTACTTTCTATACGAAAAGTACAATTTTATACACTTCTATCCGATTTCCTCTTACATGCCTTTTCCCAAACTAAACATTCCCAAATATAATTGCATTTCTTCATTGGAGAGTTACTCCAGCTAGTCCTTTTCTATACCTTTTCCAGCTCTACAGTGTCCTTTTCTGCGATGCAGTAATCAGGGGCCTGTTCACACTACACAGTCACGGTATGGTTGGTCCACTTTGAGTGCCATGACTTCATCCTATGAGATCCTAGGCTTTGTAATTTGGTGTAGTGTTTTGAGTACTGAACTAGAGCTCTGAGAATCCAGGATTCAAATCCCCCCTCAGCTGTGGAAACCCACTGGATGATCTTGGGCAAGTCATAGGCCCTTTCCGCACCTTACCTTTTTCCAGCGCTGGGATGCGGGGATCGTGCAAGCAGCCTCCAGCAAGAGGCTCTCACGTCCCTGCTGCTTCAGCTCCGCACAAGCTGCCTGCTCGCATGAGAGCCCTGCCTCTTCCTTCCACAGTGCAGCTGGGGAGTTTCCCAGGCTGCACTGGGGCAGGAAGCGTGACTGGCGCAGCTCCGGAGGCTTGGCACGCCAGGTAAGTGCGCACGGGGCTCGGGATCAATGCACAATCACGCACCATTGTCAGCTTCTAGCCGAAAATGAAAAGGTGCGTGATTGGCGCCTCCCGGTCCCTGGAGTGTCGCGCGATTGTGACTGCATCGTGCGGATCGCTCCTCACAATCGTGTGACGTTCCAGGTCCTCTTTCGCATGGAAAATGCCATGCAAAAAGGGCCATACTCTTTTTGCCTCAGAGGGAAGGAATGTTAAACTTCTTCTGAAAAAAATCTTGCCAAGAAAACCCAATGACAGGGTCACCATAAGCTGGAAATCACTTCAAGGCACATAGAGCTCTCTGCCTGTGAATTCTAAAAATATCTTTTCCTCAGCTACCAAGCCAAGGATTCCTAGGATGTTGATATTAACATTAAAGTAGAATCACAGAGCTATAATTTTATAGTCTGAATGGGCCTCAGAACTGTAGATAGTATTATAAGCCCATAGATTTTTATTGGTGCAGTAAGATATTGGTAGCTTTTATAAAATTCATTTTTTAAAAAATGATGTCCAATATGAAATTTGCCCCTTTTCTGACAGCAGCCACAAACTCAGTCAGGATTTTCATCTAAGTTCTCACCATAACCCCAAGACCCTTTTTTGGTCAGTTGTTGCCAGTTCAGACCCCATAATTGTATATGTCAATCTGTTTGTCTCATGATACATTTCCTCACACTTGCTTACACTTGCCAATTTTACCTCACTGAACAACGTCTGGTCATTTCCCTAATTTGGAAAGATCCTCTTGGAGATCTTCACAATCTACTTTTTTTCTAACCATCCTCAATTACCAGTCCATTCATCAAACCATAAGAGAACTTCTCCTCTTTCTCCAAGACTGCCACATTTGTCCATCAGTTTTTTGTACAAGACTCTATCAAAAGCTTTTGGGACATAAAGAATGTCCTTGAGAACATTCCCATCCATACCCTAAGTGACACTTCCAAAGAATTCTAATAGTTAAGACAGAATTCCTTCTATGGAAGACATGTTGATTTCTTTTTCATCAGGGCTTGCTTCTATGTGCTTGATAATTTTATCTTTGAAAATGCATTCCACCATTTTATCCAAAACAGATGTGAAACCTGTAATCTCCTGTAATTCTCTCCCCATGCACTTTTTAAAATTAATGTTATATTGGCCATTCTCCAGTCCACTGGTAGAGAGACTGATTTTAGGAATATTTTACATATTTCTGTTAGAAAATCATCAGTTTCACATTAGAGTGCTCTAAGAACTTTCTGATGGATACCATCTAGATCTCATGACTTGTTTGTTTTCAATTTAAATTTTATTTGTATTTAGGCTAAAGGTTTAGGGAAGACTTTATTTGGTGGTTCCTTCTCAAGCCAACATCCCAGCAAAATATTAACACTTTGAATCCAATAAACTGGAAGATAATCCACTATATCATCCCTACTTAGCAATTGGAGGCCTGCTTTTGGCTGTCTTATGAAATCCCGATTTAGCTGAAACTTGAACTAAATCCAGTCTTGCTCCGCAATTACTTTTCCAATTGACAAAATTAAGAAGAAGGCAGCATCTGTTTCACAAGTCATTGCTTACATGGGTGAGAATTTTGATTCAGTTTGCTTTAAATCAGAATTTACAAAAAATGTGCAGATTGCTTCTTATTCAAGACAGAAGATTTAAATCCTAAACAATTCAAATGTGGGAGAAACCAAAATGGACATAGTCATCTGTCCAGGTCCAGGGTTTTGAGTACTTAACTCTTAAATGTCTGAATCTGAAGCCCAGGATATCCAGTTATATTAGTGCATAATTAGAATTTCCCATTTGTTTGTTTGTTTGTTCATTCTCATCTTGAACACCAATATATCAGACAGGTATGAAATAGTCCTCTCCCTGCTGTTATTAGCTATAGTTATGCACCTTGTTTTACAAATATGAAATGTCAACTCAGTTTATTTGGTACCAATAAAGGATATGTTATTTATATATTTAGTTAGTTAGTTAGTTTTGGTTTGTTCATGTGTTTATGAACCTTTAAGGAGAAAAAAGCAGATGGAGAAAACATTTAAGCCTCCCCCATTTGCAGTGATTCTGATCTGTACTGGACCCTACTGTGCCTACTTTAGGCTATTTCCCCACTACAGTGTTCTAGTGCTATTTTTCCTCTTTCAACATCCTGTGGAATTCTGGGCTTTGTAGTTTCCTGAGGCCAAAGAGCTCTCTGGCTGAGAATTCTAAATACCCCTCCCAAACTGCAAGTCCCAGGATTCCATAGGATGTTGAATGTGGAATAATAGCACTGTAACAGTGTAGTGCAGAAATGGCCTTGAGTTAGCAAAGTTTAGATACAGACTTGCTTGCCCTTGACCCCACCCCCCACGGCAATTCAATGCCTGAAGGAAAGCGGAGGAGGGGAGGCAGCTGAAGAGTGTCTTGCCTATTTGACTGTATCCAGATCTCTAGAAGACCCTTGGCAGGTCCTGGAAGATGCTTTCGTAATTGTGCATCTGGCTTTTCAGTCATCCTCTCATCTCCACTGACCATTTAATGGCAATGAAGAGCAGGCACCAGCAAGAAAAGGGGAGGGTTCAGGGGTTTTTAGCCATTGCACAAGGGATGCAGCAAATTCTGGCCTCCAGAGCAGCAACAACAAGAAGAAGAAGAAGAAGAAGAAGACATGTGCATGCATAATGTGTTCATTGTAGTCTTGTTTGTAGAACATCATACACTTCTTTTCAAAACTGAGTTCAAAGGCATCTGTCATTTTTCCAGATATGGTTTGAGCATTGGACTACAATCCTGGAGACCAGGGTTTGATTCCCTCCTTGACCATGGAAACCCACTGGATGACATTGGGTGTGTCAAACAATCTCAGCCTAATAAAGCCCTGTGATAGGTTCTCCTTAGGGTCACCATAAATAACTTGAGGGCACACAACAACAAGAAATTGAGAAGTAACATTTTATCTGAGTAAACATAGAAGTGTCATCATTTTACTATTATAGATAAAATGTTGACTTGTGATAGATATGTGCATATGTGTATCCATGTGGATACAGGGCCAAGGGGGAAGAGAAAGAGAGAGAGAGACAGAGAGACAGAGAGATCCATCTCATGGATTCTTTCTTACCCTTTCACATGCTATTCATTGTTGGTAATACTAGAGTAGAATGTTTTGGAAGAGCACACAATACCCTTAAGTACATATATTCAAGTATAATTATTAGACCCATAGGTTAGAACTATGTGACTTTCTGGAGTAACATGCTTCCTACGCATATACATATACATACACGTACACATACATATACATATACATATACATATACATATATATAGTCTCTTCCATCTGTAAAGCTGGGCAGCATTTGCTTGTTTTACTGCTGAAGTCTTCTTCCACATTACACAGGAAGAGAAGAGATGACTGAGAAGGCCATGATCCAGAGACTAAGGACCTTTCTGCAGCTTACCTTCTTGCAGCAGCATCTGGTGGGGATCCCAGCAACAACTCTGCCAGGAAGGAAGCACAATGGGAGTACTCCCCTCTGCACCGGCTGGCTCTCTGCCAAAGGAAGCATGAAGGCCATGCCTCTTCCTCAGTGCAGCCGGGCACTTCCATTGAGCTTTCGGCCCTTCTGCCAGCCAGGTTAGTGCAGGATGAATATGCGATCGTGGTCATTGACAGGGAAAGCCCATCAATGATTTAACCCATGACCTGGGGATGGGAGAAGGACAGGACTGCGACAACACCATGCAGAAGCATCATTATGGATGCATCCTTCTCCCATCCCCATGGCAGAATGAGAGGGTGCTTTGGATTAGCATTATATCCAAATGTGGCCACTGTCATGAGTTTGATCCAATAGAATTAATAAAAGGAACCTCTGTAGGCAAACGGCCACCATTCAGATTATTAAAATACACAATATGCCTAGTGTATTCTTTTTTTGTTTGTAAATCTGACTGCTAATGTGTGACAAATGTTAGGGAAGGAGCTTGCAGTTCCAAGAGTAGCTTGAACAGAAAGCTTATAAGATTTTGCCTGTAAGTCATCCATCCAGTGCAAGTGTAAGCCAGGCTGTCTGAGCCAAATTGAGCCATCCTAAAGGTGAATCAAGGGTACAATGGCAATGATTGGAGCAACAGAGTTCTGTATTTGGACCATCATGGCAACCCAGCCCACCCAATATCACTGCCATAGTGGCCTTGTAGAACATTCAGTTGCTCCATAGGATCTGGGGTTTCTATGAACTTCCAAGGTACCACTGCCTAAAAGATTATATTTACAGTTCTGCTCTTAATTCCAATCTGAAAAAATTCCTGGCTGCAGCAAGGAGAACTTTTTAGTACTGAAAGAGAATAAACTCTTTAAAAACATATTAAAGAAACTCCATGGTTTTCTACCTCTGTAATTTCTGGGTCTCTGCTCAGCATTCCAGGTGCTTTCCACAAAGCTGCCTATAAATAAAGTATCAGATCAGTTCACTAGAAAAGCCTAGATGGAGTGTCATTATGTTTATATAAACAGAGAAAAGAAAAAGGAGAGAAAAGTCATTCTGCCTACATAGAAATATCTAAGATCCCATTCTACCCATTAGTCTTCATCTTCCCATAAACTCTGCCTTAATGTTATCTGCCTTTCATTGTTCATCACTACTGATGCCACTCTTTAAAGTTCATTAAAATCTCAGCCACTATCTCACAGAGAACAACTGTTCAAGACATCAGTGTCACACAGTTGGGACATTTTCAGCTTTGAAGTTTCTTTTGTTCAACATTATCAGCTTCCTCCCCCTCCTTGCGACGGGTAAATCAGTTTTATGCTTTTCACAGTTATTGAGAAACTGTTTCATTCTCCCCTGCCACGGAACCAATCCATCCTTGCCGGCATATACCTTTCCTCCTTTTTTTTTTTTTTAACCATCCTTCTCTTTGCTTGCTTTGGCATTCTGCTAAGTTCATCACAGCTTTGTTTTTATATTCTCCTTGGTGTATTTTATAGCTGGGTAAAAAACCTAGAAAGCTGCCTCAGAAAAGCACACGCACGCCAGCCCTTTGATGTTTGCATTTTGTGTGGCAGCTTGCTGAAATTTGTCAGCGCTCACACAAAGACAAAGGCTTCTGAACTTCTCTGCTGTTCCGTCAACTGCTGCCAGACACCAGGCTGAAAGCAGCCAGATATGTCACAAATGAAAAAATCATTAAAAGCTGCAGGTGAAAAGTTGCCTTGCTGGGCCAGCACGCTCTTGACTGAGAAAGGAACAATAAGAACTGCGTGTTTGTGTATGTGTGTGTGTATTCCAATTGGCCAAAGCTTTGCTCTTCATATTCCTAAGTGGTTTATGTGGAGATGTGGGCAAGTGCTCCAGAAAGGAGGAATTCAGACTCAAGAAGGGAGCAAAGCACAGAAACAGTATTTTTCTACTCTGGTCATTAAAACTTCATAGGCAACAGAGTGGATATAACTTTGGAAGGGGAGCAGGGAGACACAAATATATCCATGCTTTGGCAAACTTCTGTTTGGATTGTTGTAATGCATTTCATATAAGCTGCCACTGAAGATAGCTGAGAAGTTTCAGGTATGTAACTGGGAAACAGGCATTACATGAAAGCATTACAACAGTCCTTGCTCACCTTCACTGGCTTCCATTTTATTTCTGGGTCCAATACAAAATGCTATTTCTGATGCGTAAAGCCTTAATTGGCTTGAGAGGTCAGTACCCAAAGGAACACTACTTCTTCTATTTATCTTCCTGTGTGCCCTAAGATTATAATAGGAGTGCAATTTCTCAGTCTCCCTCCCCAATTAGAAGAAAAGAGGATGGCTTTGAGGGACAGGTTGTGCCTCTCCCATAATTAATGTACTTTGTCTGCGAGACCTATTCCCACAGACCTCCTAAAATCTTTCAGCATCTTTTAAGCGTTGATATCTAGCCTCTGCTTTGGCTGACTTGATTTTCACCCCCATGAAGCTGCTTTCAGCTCATGCCTTCTGTGACCAGAAGGAGCATGCAGCTCACTTGTCACTATGCCATCTGTGAACTCACACATATGGAACTCCTATATCCTTTGTAGAGTGTTTTGGAATCTTTTAGAGCTACCCAGAGCCCCCCCACCAATCCATTTTGGGAGGACTGAATATTATACCCATCTATTGGGTATAACCTTGACCTTTTCTTTCCAAATCTTCTCATTTCCTCTTTGTCTGGCATACTAGCAGCAGCTTCTAAGGGATCTTCTTGTGAAACTGGAGAGGTTTTTGCTTTTGCTTTTGGTCCTTTATTCTCTCTTCACTCTTCTGTTGATTTTTTGCCTTTCCCCCTGTATAAATATTTTCTCTCTCTCTCTCACTCACTCTCTCTCTCTTATTTTCTATCATTGCATCTCCAGATACCCAGCCTCACAAAGCACTGCTGCTGCTGCTACTACTACTACCAATGTAGTGGATGAAAACAAGCTGAGGGGATTTACAGGGACTAGTTAACATGTAGCTATGAAGGGGACCAAAATGAGGGTATTGAACCAACTAATATTACTTCTCCCTCCACCACAAACCTTTCCTTCACTTTCCAAATTTCCAGTACTGCAGAGAATGAGATGCTGAAAATCATTCACACCTAGAACTTTTTAAATTAGCTGTATTCCCAAAATATTTCACAAGATGCGGGCAAGTCATCAGGAATAGGACAATTATAGAGGAAACTTACAGATATAAAGTAAATCATCCAAACAAGAGTGTGTGGGAAGGGGGAAATATGCACCTTGAAATGTAATTAAGGATTGTTTAAAGAAAATAGAAATTTTATCCAAGGTTAAATTATTAAATCTGCGTAAAGATAAATAGAAGATCCTTGTCATAATAGCATGAAAAAAGTAATTTAAAGAAAGATTTGTATTTTATGCAATTGAAAATCAAATATGGTTTGTTAGATGATGTACTTGGAAATATTGAATGATTTTAATAAAAATAATAATAATAATAATAATAATAATAATTAAAAAAAAGTTGCTGTATTCTCATTTCCTTGGTCACTTTGCCTCCCCCTTTTCTTTGGAGGCCTAAACTTTATTTGTAAATGCTCAACTGAAGTTTTAAGGTATTGCAATGCTAGAAATTTGGGGAATGGGGGCGACATTATTTTGGGGAAATAATGCACCCCTTCCTTTGTAAGCTACACCCTGGGTAATGCAAAGGTCATGCACAGTGTATGGACAGGGCTCATTCCACAAAAAGCATGGCCCTTTCCACACCCTACCTGGTCATGGAGACATCCAGTGTGGGTCCTGGTGTCAGCTCTGCCAGGAGGGGACCATGGCAGGAGTGCTCCCTTCTGCACTGGCTGCCTCCACGATCCAGGAGGTGTGATGGCCATGCCTCTTCCTGCTGCAGCACAGCCAGGTAGTTTCCCAGGCTGCACCAGGGCAGGAAGCACAGCCATTGTGCTTCCAGGGCCTCCGCAGACAAGGTAAGTCCACAATGGTGGCATGATTGCCAGTCATTGATGGGGAAAGCCCATCAATGATTTGCAGCATGGCTGCACCACCTGGGGACAGGAGAAGGACAGGATCATGATGACATCGTGCATAAGTGTCATCAAAGTCCTATCCTTGTCCCATCCCTATGGCAGGTTGGGATGATGGAGAGGAAAGGGCCTAAGTTGCTCTGTCTGATGTACAAGTTTCCGTGCAAAGATGCAGGAATTCCCAGCTGTGCAAATCACAGAGACCATGAAGAAGAATCAAAGGAAATTATTCTGTCAATAGAACAGGGAAGTGGCAAATTCTGCCCCCTCCCCTAAACTCACTTCTGGCAGCAGCACCCCAAGCTCTTTCAAAACTTCCTCCAGAGGTCTGGGAATATGAGAAACCATCTAGGGACAGTTTTAATGAGTTGCACAGGACTTCCAAGGGAAGAAGGGGAAGAAAATTCTGTTATGGCAATGGGCATCTTCTAGTGTGACTTTGGATGCAGGCCTGTGTGATTAGGTGACTGACTGTGGCTTGCATTTGTCTAACCCTCTGTGAAGGGGTACTGGATTAGATTGTTCCTTGCTGCATTCTAATATTTGTTTTAAACTTAGTTATTGTACATCTCCTCCAGAACTTAGCACAGAATGAAGCAACCTAAATAATAGATAGAATGCTGCAAAATCTGCTGCTAAAAATGCAGTGACAAACACTTTTAAATTAAAGAATTAAGACATGATAAAAAGAGATTATATACAACTAAAAATGCCTCAAGTGAGGTGTCAGTTATCTTCAGAGAAAGCACAGAACAAAGGATTCATAAAGTATGTGGTAAAGTGTTTATGAGGTGGATTATTTTATACCTCCTCTTTCATTCCTCCCCTCTTTGGTAGCATTCATTACATATTTTTATACATTCCCATTTCAACTGATTGGTGCACACCAAACTTGTGGAAATATGAGGCACTTAATAGCTGCATTGTTCCATTCCTTGGAACTGAGGTATAGTGAATCACAGAACATTCTTTCAAATATTGGTTATCCGACAGTTCTTGTAAAAACATCAGGGGGCTCTTATGTGTCTGGGCACCAGCACAATTCAAACAACTTGCACCAAATATTTTACCACAGGCCTGTTACTCAAATAAGGCGCATGGATGATGCACCATCTCTTCCTGTAACACACTCCACTTGTCAGCAGATGATCAAAAGCTGGCATATTTCAAAGGACACAGTGTGGTTTGGGATATGACCCCTGAGTGGTCCACAGCTACAGTCTGGGTTTGGCAAAGTTTTATTCTTTTTTTCTCCCAGAGATAATAGTGGGCTTCAAGAATCTCAGAGATCATGAACAGGAATTTTCTCAGGCAGCTTTGAGAATTTGGGCAAGGGTGGCAGCATTGTCCTCCAGATGGACGGATGTAAAATGGAGGGAGGGGAATAACACTTTGTACTTAGGAATTGTAATAAGTCTGCCAAACAACTTAGGCCCTTTCCTCACGGGGGGGGGCAAAACGGGGCGGCGCACACAGGGGCGGAGCTTACCTGGTAGCGGGTTGCTCTGTCCCTGCAGGGAGCGCGGGTTCACTGCTCTATACACCGCTGAATTTCGGCGGCATTCGGCGGCGCCCAAAATGGGCCAATCAGGGCAGCGCACCAGCCGGAAGCCTGCCCCCGGGCAGATCTGCAGGGACGCGCTACCGTGTCTCTGCAGTTCTTCACCGGGGGCTGCCACGGAGCAGCGCAGGCGAGTTTCATAAAAACCACTTGGGAAGGTGGTTTTTATAAAACTCACAGCGCCACCCCCGCGGCTGGGCTAGAGCGGTTTGAGGTGTAGAGCCTCACCTTTTCCAACTGCACTAGCGCACCCCACGGTGAAGAAGACCTCCTGGAGTGGTCACCCTAGCGTGGGCAATATGCCCGTGTGGAAAGGGCCTTAGTGCATTGTAACAGGTGAGATTAGCAGAAGTGAGCCTAGAGGGAAGGCACCATTAAGGATGCAAAGAATACTCACAAATCTACTCATCTTCAATGAAAACAGGTAGCTTGATATATCGAGACATGGCATTTAGGAAATAGTCACGCCCACAAAATTTTTTGCATGGGGGGGGTTTGGATGAAAAAAACACACCTTTTTGTGCAAAATTTACACAAAAATTCTCATAAACTTTCCCAGCAGAATGAAACCTTTTGAAATTATGCAGTTTTGCATGCATGAAAAAATGAAGGGAAGATTTATATCCCTAATCAGGAGTCACTACTTAGAATCCCTCTGGGAACTATAAGCTGGGAATCTGGCCCTTCCTTGCTCTTTCTCATTCGTGGACCTGTAAGAGAGAAGGGGATATGGCTGCTCTTAAATGACCATGAGACCAGCTAGCTCAAAGCCTTTTGGCCTAGGGATTCATGTGGGTGCACCTGCTGGCTGCTGAAGTCAGTATAACCTCACTGGTATTGCTCCAAGAACACAGTCTGAATTCTTCAGGTAGGGTCCCAGATGCTCTTTCTCTAGGTACTGCCTCATCCCTCCATGCTAAGGAAGCTTATGGGAGTGCGACAACAATTTACCTGCCTAGGAATGGAACTGGGTCAACTTTATGAGAGTAAGAGAGCCAGGCATAGTGAATGTAAGTTCAAGCAAACATTATTGTCACTCCCAAATGGGGAAGGAAGGAATACTTGCAAGTTTTCTCTTCCTTATCAACAAAGAGTAGTTTGATGCACTGAAGCACTCTGTTAAGAAAAGGGTCAACCACTGTGATATTTTTCACATTCTCAAACTTCTTAAAAGAATAATTCATTTGCACAGAAAACTTAGGGTCTGCTCTCAAAGCAACATTTTGCACAAAAACACCAAATTTTTTTTTCACTAACAATTTTTTTTCACAGAAACACCTGAAGTGTGAAAAATCATCAAAAATGTGCAAAACCTCTCATGATAGTATGCAGCAAGGAAAAAGATTCGCAATCATTCATCGTTGCATAAAAATGATAAAAGAAGAAAGATTTACATCTCTGTTCAAAAACTTATGACTTTTTATTTCTCTCCTTCTAAAGTCAAGGTGCCTCTTCTTCTAAAAGTTTTTCCATAACTTTTGAAGGGGTGATATACTCAAAGGCGAGGGGAACAGCCAATGGGCATACATATGATCTATCCCAGCTTTCTGGCAAATGTCTAACTGTATCTTTTTTTACAGACATGTGCCTCTCACCATGTTCTTCACCACGTGGTATATTGTGAACATTAAAAATATGTTTGCCACATTGTATGAAAGAAATACGCAACTTTTCCGAGTGTTTTTTCCCCTTCTGTTCTTATTATCGCATAAACCACAAAGCTTGTGTTAGTGAAGCTGCTAGTGCAGCAAAGCTACTTTCATGCACTAGCCACATGATGCTACTGCCACATCATGAGCTAAGCACATACATGTCCAGTTTTCAGAGCTGATCCTTATATAAAGTTTCTTATTAGGATCCCACAATATGCAGTGTCTATCATCTATCTGTCTGTCTATCTACTTATCTATCTTTCTATCTATCTATCCATTTTTATTGCAGTATTTAAACATCACTGCTGGTCTCTTCTACAATAGTTAGAAAATCATAAACTGATTTGTGATCTCATACTTTTGGGGATTTACATGTACAGTCCTTATTGATTGAACATGACTCCCAAAACCTGTATTTTCAGCCAGGCAATGTCCCAACCGAAAGGTTTCTGAGATGCTGCAGATTGGGGATGGAAAATGATCTCTGATGTGCTCCCCCCACTGCAGAGCAAATTGAAAGGAGCAGTTGTGTCAGGAATTGCTGCCTGCTTTCAATGTGCCCTTGTTGTCAACAGAGCACTGCAGGAGTAATTTCCTAGCACCCCAGTCTGTAATGTCTTGGAAATCCTTTGGCTGGGGCATGGCCTGGCTCAAAAGGTAGTTTTTGGAGGCAGCAACAGTTACGATGATGCAGGATCTCAGATCAGCTTTCTATTTCAAGGCATTGGAAAGAAAACAATATAGAATGATAGAATAAAATTGAAATAAGGTCTGTTTTTAAAAAATCTCAATAGCAACAGCAGCAGCTTGAAATACACCAGGAAACAGCAGATAAACCAACACTATGACCATGTCGTCCTGCATATTATCATTGGCAGCAGTCAGAGGGGAGCTGGAAGACAGCTGTTGTGCCATGGAACCAGAAATGAGAGACCAAACCAGGAGGTAGAGGCAACAAACATGCTGGAAGACTCTAGACATCAAAAGGAACTTAGTGACAGGACAAGCTCTTCAGCACTGGAATGGAAAGCTTCTGTGAATCTGTGGGCTTACTGCCCTCATGCATACAACACTGGCCTGTCTCTTCTGAATTCTGTTCTTCTCAAAACTTGCTTTCCTTTTTCTAATTTATTTCTCCACTGATGACAGCTTCCTCTCTTCCATAAAGTTCCCATGATCCTCTGGTGGGTCCTAAATATGTAGCAATCACTTGCTTTTAATTGAATTTTGCGTCTTCAGAGGGCTGGATGCAAAGAATGCCACACAATGCAGCCAATGCTGTGCTGTTCTCCCTGGATCACTGTTACCCTCTTTCTCCATCCTACCCTGTTTTCTTTGTCTCTTCTGAGGAGAAAGTGATACCAATTGAGGAAGCATTTATCTGAGGAGGGGAAAAATGTTTCTTCCTCCTTTATACCAAGAGTTTGAATATTTGAGCATTCTTCTGTTATTTTTTTAATGGCATCATCATGGAGCAGAGTAGCTGAACATCCACATTACTTTAGAGATAAAGGTCCCCTGACTTACAGGTGATTATCTCTCCTTAATAGTCTGTATTACTGAGTGAGTTCTCCAGCATTGGTTTTAGATCTGTTCTCTTGCCTTCAATATTATTGCTATTATTAATTTGACTTCTTTTTTGCCTTGAGGAGACCTTGGCTATGGGATGGTGTTTTTTTTTTAATCTTTTTCTTGCCAAACAGAAAGTTCCCAGGGAATAACTATATTAAAAATGATTAAAGGATTTTGAAAGTAAATCTTAAGTACAGCTGCCTAATCAGGGTCATTTTAAATGTTATAGTCCCAGTGTGAAGACACTGAAACACATCCGTCCATGGTGTTGCTCTGCAATTCAGATGTAACTTTTGAAGGTATCTTAATATATGCGTCCGCTCAAGTCATATCCCACACCCTTGGCCTGCCCTGTGTTGGCTACTGCCCATGATGTCTGATGTTGCCATGGAGACTTTGAAGGCAAGTCGGCCACTGCGTGCAACAAGAGTCTTTAAAGCAACAATTATACCCACAGTATGGGAGCTCCTTTTGGCATCCACTATAGTGACAGGGAGCTGTAATGTTTAAATTGGCCCTTAGTGCCTTAAAATAGTTGGCTTATGTCATTCATGCTCAGTCTGGCCCCCATTTCATTCCCTAAACATACTTTCAAATACCAGCACTGCTGTAAGAATTACTAATTCAATGAGATCTCAGTTTGTTTGTAACCTAGCTGTCATCTCCTGCTAGATGTCAACTTTTATGGCTAAACCTATTTAAATCACACTGTTATAGAGAAAGAACAAGGCAACCTGCTGTGAGATTTACAAAGAACCAGAACTCTATGGCCAGTTGACATTTCCTTAATGCCATTCTACCTCATAATATATGATGGCTCACCTTCGTCCTAGGTGAAATACAAGCTACATTTTGTGGTTCCTTTCAAAGTATTGGTCTTGCTCAGTTAATAATGGAGCAGGGGATGAAGTCATGCAGTCCTCCAGATGTTGTTGGACTGCAATTTCCAGCAGGCCTGGCCTTCATAATCAATTGTAAGAAATGCTGGGAATTGCAACACCCTGATGAGTGCATAATACCCACTCATTTATTAGAGAGAGCTGCACGTTTAAAAAATAAGATAATGGATAAAGCTAGATGTCAGTCCCAGAATTGTAGAAATGGAACTAGATCACATAGTTCCCTTAAACCAACTTCATTGAATGGAAAGGATTTTGCAGTCCTAATCCATCTCTGAAAAATATTAATGTATCTTTTTAAAAAAACAATCTGCAAGAAGAACATAATTTCCAAGTCTTTCATTCTTTAGGCCAAGTAGCAGACACCCTGGCACATCTTTTCTCATCTCATTTGTCATGTACTTGTACCAAAGGAAAGGGAGGCATCTGGTATTCTTTACTTAGGATAAAGTGTTAGAATCTTGGCTGTAACCAGACCTTTCCAACTAATGATGTCATGTCTGTAGCATCCAGCAGATGCCCATGTCTCTTTGCCGCATTTTCGTGTCTTGATTCCATTTTACAATAGCAGCCAGACACTGCCTGCTGAGCATTCTGGCTTAATCATTGCCCCTGTCAAATGTTTAAAGACATACAGCTTTTTGTCTTATGTACAGTAACAACCAAACACTACTAAAGCCACCTGGGCATGTGGCGCCTGTCTTCGTTATTTTGTAATACAGTCAAAGAGGAGACTTGGTGGGCAGAAATGCCTGCATTGATTTTAAAATAGGAAGACAAGTCTGGATTGAGAAAATGAACTTCCAAGTTGGTGGCCACACTTCTATACTGCTTCTTGTCATGTTGGCGAACAAGCAGAAATCAGTGTCAACAGCCATGCCCAAAATGTGGCTCCAAACTACATGCTTTTACTTCATTGAATTTCTACTTATGTCTTAACTTGCCTCTAGGAATAACAAAGTTTCATGTTAAGGAAAGCTACCAGGCTTCAGTGGCTAGACAATCAAAGGTATCTTAAAAGGTCTAAATCTCAAGAGAAACCAACAGTGACACATTTCTCTATCCTTTCTGTACCCAAACTAGATGTTTGACAAAGGATGCACAGTTCTTAATATTATGTAACGACAGTGGCCCAGAACCTCCTGGGGGCAAGATCAAGTTAAATTAGTTGGAGCCTTTGAGCAGTCTGAGGCCCTTTCCACACCTTACCTTCTCATGTCATTCTCAGGTCATGATCCCAGCAGCACTTCTGTCAGGAAGGGAGCACAATGAGAACACTCCCCTCCAACTGGACCAGCTCCCTGTGGAAGGGAGCATGATGGACACACCTCTTCCTTTCTGCAGTGCAGCTGGGCACTTTCTGATTCTGTGCTGGGGCAGGAAGTGCCTCTGTTGTGCTTCTGAACCTTCCACAGGGCAGGTAAGTGCAGGATGGTCATGCAATAGGGGAGTCATTGATAGAGAAAACCCATAAATTATTTACTCTGCAATCATGCTGGCTGGTGATGGGAGAAGGACAAGAAGCATCGCAGTCCCACTCTTCTCCCATCCCCATACTGGGATGAGAGCCCCCTGCGGAAAGGGCCTGAAATGAGGTCTACTTTCTGCTCATGTGTAACCTCTTCCAGGAGTGGTGACCTAGAAATTAAATAAAACGGATGAATAAATACAAAAAAGCAAACAAAGTGAAATAGCAGAAAAGAAATCTTAATGCGCGGACCCATTTCAGCCCTGCAGATTCTTTGAGAACAACAGCTTGATGAATCTTTACTCAATTACTCAAGTAATACACAAAATGCTGGCATCTCAGAAGTTTCAGAAAGCAACTGAGGCAGAAGAGGAAGTAAGACGCTCTTTCTTTCTTTCTTTCTTTCTTTCTTTCTTTCTTTCTTTCTTTCTTTCTCTCTCTCTCTCCTCTCCTTCCTTCCTTCCTTCCTTCCTTCCTTCCTTCCTTCCTTCCTTCCTTCCTTCCTTCCTTCAGCACTGGGCCCCTAGCCACTACAGGAGCAGGAGAAATTGCATCAAGTGAACCACCGATAATCTAGCCCTGCCCAGGAGACATACCATTCCCTCCAAATAAAACTGGAAATTAGCCAACAGTCATTTCAGGTTACCAAGGAAACACTCCTGAATTAGGTTTAGATTTCGGTTTTGGGTTTTTGTTATCTCATTTTGTTTTTTGTTAAATCATGACATGGGGGAGGCACAATTTTTTTAATTGAGACAAATTTTGGCAAAGTAGCTTGCCCCCAGCCCTTCTACCAGGAGTCCCAGAGTCTGCAAAAACAGCTTGAGAGTGACATAGAAATCCACAGGCCACGTTTCCCACTCCTGTTATAGAACAATCGAGAGTTTCTTGTATCAGATCTATATAATAATGATTACTCCCTTTCATGCACTGCTTGCCTGAACAAGGAAAGTGTATAGCAGCTGTGACTCTGATATTACCTGGATGAGGTGTGCCCCTCACTATGGCTCTTTCTGCAACCTACCATATCCTGGCAGCATGCTGTAGGGATCCCAGCAGAGGCTGTTCCAAGGAGGGGAGTGTGATGGGAATGCTCCTCTCTGCACCAGCTGCCACTGCAATCCAGGGAGCATGACGACTCTGTCTTTTCCTGCTGCAGCACAGCTGGGTACCTCCCCGGGCTGTGGTGGGGCACGAAGTTCAGCCATTGTGCTTCTGGACCCTCCTCATACCAGTTAAGTGTATGACGGTGGTATGATCACAGATCATAATCTGTGATTGCGCTGCTTGGGGATGGGAGAAGGACGGGACCATGATGACATCATGTGTAACTGTCGCATCCTTCTCCCATCCCTATGGCGAGACAACAATGTCTTGTGAAAAGGGCCTAAGTGGCTTCCCTAAGGTCTCTGACAGGGCAGCTCATCAGCATCTACTAGAGATGTAACTTAACGTGACTTATTCCTTCACATCAGTATTGCATGGGGGGGGGGGGTACAGAAGCATACAGCAGTAAATAGAAAATCAGTTGAGAAAGACAAGATGCAGATGAGTATGGGCTTTGCTCAAGATATATACTAGGCATAATTCTGAAAGAAAATATGTACCAAACCCTGAAAGACTGGGATTAGAAGTAAGGGCTTTTTTTTGGTTGGTTGGTTGGTTTGGTTTGGTTTGGTTTGGTTTGGTTTGGTTTTTCTCTGCCAGGTGTAAGCCATTATGATGTGGATGGTATAATATGGATTTTATGCAGCTAAAAGAGAATTGTAGACATATAGTTGTATACTGGAAGTATATTGCTGGGGAATTTAAAAAATTGTCACTGCAAAATACCTTTTGTTTGCCTGTTTTGCTTCATTAATATTTTCTTTTCTGGGAATACAGTTTCTCACCCAGCCATTTTACTCTCACAACAACCCTGTTGACATGTGTAAACTTACCCAATGTGCTCCATGGCAGAGCAGGGCTTTGAAGCTGGCTCTTTTGCAGAGCTTAGAGAAGAGGTTGGGGTTTGGGCAAGATGTAGTCTAAAAGCTAACATGTCCAGGCACTGTACTCTCAATCCAAGTCCAGTGTTCTCACGTTGGATTGTAGATCTTCACAACAGCACAAACAGCTGAAATCTAGCTTGAGCATCTCAGTTTTGGTCCAGTTCAACCTGAACAACGTATAGGTCAAAAATGAATGAGTCCCGAGTGGGTTAAATATAATATGGTTCAATATCCTGAACAAAAGAGCCTCGCCTTGCTTCAAATGAATAGAAGAACCATGAAAAGACAATTAAGCAAGTTATTGTTATTGATGTTCTAATCTGATTTTTTTCCCCAATTCAGCAGCTGTAAAAACATTACAGAAATGCAGACAAAGCTGTCTGGAGAACAAGAGGAAAAAAGGAGGGCTTGGGAAAATGAGTATTGAATTATGTGGATAAAGATGCATGCAGAGATGACTCACCTTCTCTTTGGAGTCTTTTTTGACAGAAAAGTAGGGAAGTCATTATTTCAGTCGATAAACCTAAATAATGATATTATCACCTGATCATTGTTATTAGTGAGCCTATGCACTTTAGTGAAAGTTGCTTCCATTGCTTCTCACCCAGTCTCAACAGAGGCTAGGAAAGAAAGCCTGCCCTTTATTCAACTCAGCCAAAACTACACAAGCATTAGTGAGTACAGTATACTGACTTCTGGGGAATATAGTTGGAAAGCAACATTATTGTAGTGTCAGGATGATGTTGACAATAGCTTAAATGCTGGGGGTGATTTTAGAACATGCTGGTTCAAATTCCCACATAGCACTGAAGCTCACGGAGCATTCTTGGTCACTCAGCAATCTCTGCTCCAGTAGCTATAAAGAGAAAACCCCACTATAAACTCCTGGGAGGAACGGTGGAATATAGTGTTAACAAATTATATTCATTCAAGAGTTTGGATGCTGGACTCACATTCAAAATACAGCTTTAAACTGGTAAATCCTGCACTTTTTTATTAATGTGTTTTTAAATAGTTTTTATTTTATTTTATTTTCAGTTTGTTTTAATACTGTGATCTGTTTAATGTTATCTTAATATTATCACTATTGTGCTTTTATTTACCTCTGATTTTTCAATCTGTTTTCAGTCCCAGCGTGAGGTGCAGTGGGTGAAGACAAAGGAAGCTGGATAAAAATTAAGCCAAGTGTGATGAAATACAATACATTTTTGATCTTATCACATCCTATAGATGTTCTCACTAGAATGGATCCCAAAATATAAAGATATATCATTGAATACTAAAGTTAGGCTTGTCCATGCCATCATATTTCCAGTTTCTATAGCTGTAAAAGCTGGACAGTGAAGAAAGGTGATAAGACAAAAATAAACTCATTTGAAATGTGGTGGTAGACAAGAGTTCAACAGATACCATGGACTAGAAACCAAGATGACTAAATTGAGGTTATTGTACTTTGCACAGGTTAAGAAAGAAGACAATAGATCACTAGAAAAGACAATGATGCTTGGTAAGATAGAAGGCAATAGGAAAAGAGGAAGACAGCATTACAGATGGATAGACTCAACCAAGGAAGCCATGTCCCTAAGTCTGCAAGACCTGAGCAGGGCTATTAATGGCAGAGTGAGTTGGCGATCTCTCATTGAGAAGGTCAGCATAAGTCAAAGTTGACTTGACAGCAGTTAACAACAACAACCCATTGGATTTAGGCCCCTGTGGGTATTCATTTGTACAACTCCTCTGTGAAAGACAAAGCCATCATATCCCAAAGCTGTCTCCCAGCAAACCCTTACATCGAGCAGGTTCCCAGAAGCCTACCTCCAAGCCTTCTAGACTGGGTCAGTATGTGAGAGAGGGATTTCTCTTAGAAAATCTAAGCTCAGGTCCCCAGTGAGCTATGATAGATACTGAGTGACCTTGGACTGACCACTTTCTCTCATCTTGACTTATCTCACAAGCTTATCATTGTAAGAGCAGGAGCAAAGCCTCAGCCTTGAGCTCATTGGTAGAGAGACAAGATATAAATGTAACTCATAAATAAATATATATTTACATGGTACTTCTTATCTACTGTTTTGAATTTGATCTTGCTTAGACATTTTAGAAACTTGCAACCTTGGGAGGAACTGCTTGTGCCCAATCTGTGCTGAGTGGCTTAGAGATGTCTACAGTACATCCCAAAACGCTCCAAGTCCATCCAATTCTCACTTGGTGTCATACTGGACAGCTGCCACTGGCCCACACAGGTATCAGTGATAAATAAACACTTCACTTGGCAAGAAGAGCTTGTTCTTCAACCCACCAGCTGAGTCCTCTATGAATAGCAGTCTATCGTCCTCACAGCTGGAGCCTCAGGGAATCCATTCATCATCATGATGCCGCTTCCTCAGCTTTTGGAACAGCCTTGCTTAGCTTGCCCCAGTTTGCAAGCTTCCTGTTTGTCACAATACATCCAGCCTTTAATCTGCTTCTGCCCAGCTTCTGAATTAGATGCCAGATGCGTGTGTGTGTGTGTGTGTGTTTACAGCATCATCATCAGAAATACTCCTAGCAAACTCCATGCTTCAGATGGTGCTGCTTCTATAACTAAAATGGCACAGCCAGGGGGTAGTATCAGAATACTTGGGGAACAGAAAGTTTTGCTGAAGCAGAAAAAATTGTAAAAATTTTAAAACATCCCTAGCAGAGTCCATAAAAACCCATATAATGAAAAATGACATTCTCAGTGGTCACAGAATACTGAATGTCTCTTATGGATGAGAGAGGAGTGAAAACTAGGATGAGTTGGCAACAAGTCTATAATCAACCTGGACATCACTTTGCTGAGTATATCATGCCAAGGAAAATTTGCTTAGCTTTTCAGCATCTATCCTCCAAGTTTCTCCAAATTACAGCTTAGGTTGATAAAGAAAAACCTACCACCATGGTAAGGCTATGTGAGCTGAACAAGCCCATAATTCCATGAGTGGTGAACAGGGTCAGCTCAAGGAACTTTGTGACATGTGGCAGACAACAAATACCCCCACACACACTTCACAAAGTATTTGATACCTAAAGTAGAAAATCTCACAGACACTTTTTCTTCTTCCTGGTAGTAAACATTCAACAATAATAAATTAAACAGCTAAAACATTGATTTCTCTTTCACAATATTTAGAATCAGCTACCTGTTGCTGTTGCCTCACTCTAAGGTAGGGTCAGCCCTGTTAGAAGGTATATATTCAGAGATAGCTGTGTTAACCATGCAGCAAAATACAACAAAATCCAAACTCCACAAAAGAGTGATACGTTTACTGGCTAACCAAAACTCATAAAATACATTAGTCACAAAGAAGTGTTTGTTGGTTTATCTATTAAATTTGGATCTTGCCTTTCTGCCACACAGCTGAGTCTCAAAGTGATTAGATGTAACAAAAGTGAAATTAAAAAAAAACAATTTGAACATAAAAACAGATTTCAAAACCACAATCACAAATAGATCAATAATAATTTTAAAAAAAGAAAAGAAGTAACATCAGCCAATCAGTTAAACCCCCTCAGTGGTACCCAATTCAAATGCCAAAGGGCCACCTGAATAAAAAGGACTCTGCTTGCTGGCAGAAGGTCAACAGGCTATCCTAGTTCCCCTCAGCAAACACTATTGCAGCAACCACCATGAAGATTCTCCCCCATGTCCCTAGCACACATGCTTCTGGGGATGATGGGACTTAAGAGGAGGGGCTGCATCAGAGATCATAAAGTCCAGGCCAGCTTCAGACAACTTGTTGTTGTATGCTTTAAGTTCTTTCTGACTTATGGCAATCCTAAAGTGAACCTTGGAATTTTCTGGGGCTGAGAATGTGTGACGCACCCAAGATCACTGGCAGGGAATCGAACCCTGGTCTCCCAGGCTGTAATCCAGTGCTCAGATCACCACACCACACTGGTTCTCACAAGTTTATAATCCAAATGTATACATCATCATAAACAATTCTTTGAATTGTGCCTGGAGATCAGTGAAATTGTCAATGAAGTTACCAGCTTCAGTGTTACTGAAGCTATCAGTGAAGCTGTTAAAACAAGGGAGATTCCCTATAAACTTCACTGGAAGTAAAGTGAAGGAAGAACAGCCTAGAAAAGTTACTTTCTTGAAATACAATTCCCAGAACTTTTCCTTCCCCCTGGCCAGTATTATCATGCTTTCTTGGGGATTCTAGGAGTTATAGTCCAAGCAAACAGTGTTTCCAGGCTCTGGAAAGGTGGGGAAAAGGAAGATGTGTACATGTAGATTTGTCTGTATCTTCCTTAGCAGATCCTGTGCTAGGAGAAGGCTGGGATAAAAAATAAATATACAAGTAAGTAAGTAGGTAGGTAAATAAATAAATAAATAAAATTGACAGTGACAATTTGGGTAATCATAGGGATGGAGGGTTGGAGGGTTGCGGACTAAGCAGTACAGACTTATTTTTGGGTGGGTTTAAGTTTCAGGGGGATTATCATGTGGCTCAAGACTTCACTACTTGGGTGCTCTGCTCAGTAGAGGATCTCCAGCTACAGCATTCCCAGCAGATAGCTGTCCAGCCTTTTTCTGAAGACATCCCAAGAAAGAGACCCCAGCACCTCTCTGGGTCATTAGTTCTATTGCAGAATTGTTCTTACGATTAAGAAATTATTTTTAATATTCAATTGAAAGCTGCTGTTCCATAGTTTAAAACCATTAGAGCTGGCTCTACTATCTGAGGCAGCAGAGAACAAGCCTCCACTTTGTGGCAGCCCTTGAGGTTTTTAAAGAGTGCAGTTATGTCACCCCTCCAACTTCTCTTCACCCAGCTAACATTCCCAGGTCCTTCAACCTCTCATCACACATTTTGTTCTCCATAACTTTTATCATCCTTGCTGCCCATCTCTGAACTCACTCCAACTTGTTTATATTCTTAAAATGAGGTGTCTAGAACTGAATGCAGTACTCCAGATGAAACCTGGCCAGTGCAGAATACTGTGGGATTATTACTTCCCTCAACTGGGAAACTGTGCTTATATTAATGCAGGCTAAGATAGCATTTGCTGCAGCACCACAATCTTGGTTCACGTTCAGTTTATGGACAACATGCAGTACTACTGGGCCAAGCATTCCCAATACTATACCTCTGCTTTTGGTTTGTGGCCTAAATGTAGAATTGTGCATTAGTCTCTATTCACTTTCATTTTATTAATTTCAGTCTAGTTTATCTAGGTCCTTTTGAATTCTTTTCCTGTCTTCCAGTATGTTAGCCACCCCTCTCAGTTTTGTATCATCTGTAAACTTGATAAGGATTCCCTTCATCCTGTCATCTAAATCATTGATACAAAATGTGTAATGGCCCTGGGAGAGAACCTTGAGGCACTCTGCTCAAGACCTCCTTCCAGTCTGAAGCACAGCCATTGATGATAACTCTTTGAGCATAGTTTTCCAATCACTTATGGGTCTATCTGACAGTGTTTTCATCTATTCCACATTTAATCAATTTGCTAATCAAAATATTACATGGAACCATATCAAATGCTTTTCTGAAATCCAGATAAATGGCATTTGCAGCATTCCCACCATCTACTAAGCTACTGACCTGATCAAAAATGATATAACAAACCTATGCTGGCTCCTATTGATCACTGCACCATCATCAAGATACTTGCAAACAGACTCCTGTATAATCCATTATAATATTTTTCCTGGTATTGAGGTCAGATTGACTGATCTATAGTTTTTTGGATCTTCTTTTTTGCCTTTTTCGTTAAGAGAAAGTTTGCCCTTCTCCAGGTCTCTGGCACCTCATTTTCTCTCCAACTTTTCTCAAAAATGTTGACAACTGGTTCAGAGGGTACATCATCAAGTTCCTTCAGTACTTAAGGACACAGTTCAACTGGCCCTAGAGATCTGAACTCATGTAGGTTACTATGTAATTCCTGAATAGCTCCCTATCAATCTTGATTTGCAATCCAGATCTCTTGCCAAGACCTCTGCTGCTATATGGAAGCACGCAGTTCTCTTTTGGAGACAAAACTGAAGCAAAACTGGTATTGGGTAGTTCTGCCTTTTCATTATGATTTGTTTGCATTTTACTGAACAGCAACCCCAGTGCCTGTTTGGTCATTCTCTTGCCTCCAATGTATCTGAATAACCTCTTTTTGTTGCTCCTTACTTACCTAGCCAATCTCAGCAAATTCTGAACTTTCATTTTTTTTACACTGGTCCTATAGGAATGGGCTACACTTCTATATTCATGCTTGGTGATTCGCTCTTCCCTCCATCCTTTATACGTACTCTTTTTTTTCCACTTCCTCCTTGAGTTTGCTGTGTAGCACATTGGATTTTTCAGATGTTTCCTTTTTCCCTCTTCCATGGGATTGTTTGTGATTGTGCTTTTTGCAACTCCTTCAAGACCTCCAGCCTTTGTTGGGTGTTGTTTTCCTTAAGTACGTCTAGCCATGGGATTCCACCCAGTACTTCCCTGAATCAACTTTCCTGAAATCAAAGAATCAGACTAGAGAACTCATGTCCAGATCTCCATTTGGCTATAACTCTCATTGAATTATCCTGGGCCAACCACTGTCTCTTGGCCCAGCTTCCACCATAAATTTCTTATAAGGGAAAATGGTTGCCTGTGTCTATGAATGAGAGAAGAACAATGTGTGCTGCACCAAGCCCACTGGGGCCCACTGGAGATTGGGAAAAATAAATATAATAAATAAGTTTAAAGTGCATGGCTCTACATAAGAAAAGAGGATGATCTACTGAAATTGCCATTCTGGCAGTAGAAATGGAGTTGCCTTGTTTGTTAAGTGCTATTTAAAAGCTAGTGCAATTCAATTTTACCGCAAATACTTTTTTTGGTAAGACATGTCTTCACAGCGAAAATGACATTTCCCTCCTTTTTACCTGCCATTACTTTTAACTGTCAAACCTAGCAAGTTTTCTTCCCTCTTATATATAAATTCTTTAAAAAATAACTTTTAGCATCAAAGGAAGATTTACTCACTAGGTTTTCTCTGCTACGAACTTGCTTCTCCCTTGCTAACTTTGTCCTTGTTTGGAACTATGCCATTTGTTTTTGTAACATGGGAAAGCAAAACATTTCTGAATGGGTCTATGTAAAGAAGTCATTATGAGAGCTACTTCACAATGAGAGCTACTTCAGTAATCCTCTCCCAAAGTATCTGACAAAACATACTGATGTGCTGCAAAGATGATGTTCCATAGGCAATCGGCTTCCTGAATGCTCCTGAAAGCTTCATGTATCTATCTCAAAAAGATGATGCCCTCTGTGTGCCAATGAATAAACCACTACTCTAGCATTGCCATTGCTAGTCATCTTTCCCCAGGCCAAGACAAATGTTCCTACATGAGGCAAAGGTCATATCCTCCAATATTTCATAGATGAAAACTGGGACATGTGTGGCCAAACAACATCAGAGTGTGATCACCATGGCAAAAGTTATTAATGAGGAAGAATGGACAAATGAAGAGAGACTAAGCAGCAGTTTGCTTTTGCCTGAGCCTACCGGGAAAGGCAAGATTCCCCCTCCTCACCTCTTCCCTCCCATAAGTTGAGTGCCAACAATTTTTCATTTAGAATTCTGTTAGCAGCCCTTTCTGCACCTTTTTTGTCTGCAGCGTGAGGATCCTGGCAGCAGCTCTGCTGGGAGGGGACTGCTACTGTAGCACTCCCCTTCGCACGAGCTGCCTCCATGATGAAGAAAGTGCAATGGCCCCACTTCTTCCTTCTGCAGCACAGCCAGGTACTCTCCCAGGCTGCACTGGGGCAGGAAGTACAGCAGTTGTGCTTCTGCATGACAGGTAAGTCCACGATGGTGATGCGATCGCAGGTCATTGATGGGGAAAACCTGTCAATGATTTATTCCATGATTGTGCCACCTGGGGAGAGGATAAAGACGGTTGTGTGACAACATCATGCAGAACCATCGTCGTGGTCCTGTCCTTCTCCTGTGCTTATGGCAGGTTGGAACAGTGGTGCAGAAAGGGCCAGAGTAAGCTGAGAACAAAGCAGAAAACTGGAGGGGAAGAAAGAACGTGGGACATCGGAAAAACAGTTGAAAAAGTGAACAGAAGATTAATTGGAACTGCCCATGCCAAATCAGGAAAGTTGGGGGATATACAAAATGGCATCCATGACCAGACAAGTAGTTTTACCTTACTACGGTGCTGGTGATAGAACAGTGTCCCCTGCTGTTCTTGAGGGTGGCAGGCTAACTTAGGGGGATTACAGCAGGTCACAGGCTACACACACCTTCAGCTTCTTGTCACCACTCCCCATCCCTCCAGCATCTTGCTCCATAAGGCACCTGCCTAGCTTCATGCTAGGAGTAGTCCTGAAGCCCAGCTTCAGCTTCATGCTAGCAGTAGTCCTTGCTTTTACTGGGGACCTGGTATTCTGCCTTGTCTGCCATCAGATTGCACTCAGTAACTCCCTGAACTTGTTAAAATCAGCTTTCCTGAAATCCAAGGTCCATGTGTGACTATACTCTTCTTTGCCCTGTCCCACACTTGCAAATTCTAGCATTACATGGACACTTTCCCCTAAAGTACTGACTAATTTGGTTCCAGTGATCAACTCCTCTCTGTTCGTTGTGATCATTATCCAGGATTTCTAGTCTTCATATTTCTTCCTTTATCTTTTGAAACAGGAGATTATTGGCAAGACAGATCAAGAATTTGTTGCTGAGAAGAATTAGTCTCCCAGCAGATATCAGAGTAACTGAAATTGCTTATAACTACCACCACCATTTCTTGGTTTGGTGGCCTGTTGTAAACACCTGTCACAATGTTACATTTAATTACTTCTTTATTTATTTTTACCCAAACACTCTCAACTGGTTCACTCTGATTACTCTCATGAATTTCATACAACTGAATTTGTATTTGATACGTAGCGCTAATTCCTGCCACATCTATTCTTTTTGAATAGATTATACCTTTCAACTGTAATATTGCAATAATGGGACTCATTCCATCAGGTCTCCGTTACACCTACATAGTCATATGTACCTTCCTGAACTAGGACTTCAAGCTCATCTTGTTTCCCAGACTCCGTGCATTGTTGTATAGTCAGCTGAAGCTTCATTTGTTCTCACTAATTAATTTATTGTCAGTTTTTCTGTAGATCCCATTCTCTCCCTCAGCTTCTCCTCTAAATTCATATGTTTGTGTTCAGAGCTTGTTTGGAGGCTGATGTTTGAATTATTTTCCCTAACCCGCCACCCAAAAGATTTAGTTTAAAGCCTTCTTAGCTTGCCATGCTACTACCAAAGATATGCTTCCCAGTCTTCATGAGGTGCAGCCCATCTTTAGCAGTAGCCCTATATCTAAGAAGTGAAGACTGTGGTCCCAGAAGCCAAAGCAGAAGCTGAAGCTTCTATACTATCTACATAGCCAGTCATTTGCTTTTAGCATCTTCCTTGTCCCTCTGTAGTTCTCTGAACTTCACTGGCAGAACTGATGAGAATACCAGCTGAGCCTCAGATCCCTATGGCTTCCTGACAAAGCTTCGAAATCAGATGTGATCTGCTCAAAGGTATTCTTGACCATGCTGTTGGTGTCCACATGAATAAGGAGAAAAGGATACCATCTGTGTTCTTGATGAGTTTTGATGAGTTGGCAGTGACATCCTGGATACGTGCTCCAGGAAGAATGCATACTTCCCAATTCATCTTGTCAGGCTGGCATACAGACGTCTGTATACCCCTGTGGAATGAGTTCCCCAACCACCAGCACCCTTCTTTTCTTCTTCATGAAGTTGGCAGTTACCTTGATTCCTTCCCTGGCATACAATATCTCTTGTTGATGGTTTTCTGTTTAAGCATTTTCTCTGCTACTATCCTCATGAAGATGTAGAAAGTGATTATGTAGTTGGAAAGGTTCTGAATCCCTTCTGCATGGTCTGCTCCTGACGGTGACTTTATCCTCAGAGTGTTTCCTGCTGTTACAGGGCTCTTCATTTTCCTTGGCAATGTCTTCCTATTAGTTCTGTAGAATCAATTGTCCCTGTGTTCTGTCCAGGAAGTCTTCATGTTCTCTGATGCACTGAAGAGACTCAACATGTAACTGTAGTACACTGACCTTCTCTTTCAACACAGCTACCAATTTGCACTTGCTGAAGGTACAGTCAGTGATGTTTCCTAGCAAGAAAACAAAAAGTTCACATACAGTGCCACAGATGACTAAGGATCCTTCTGCCTCCATCTCTGCAATTATGTTTGTTCCCTTTCCACACAGTCTCATTGCTTCTCAGTTTTTCCTGTATTCCTTGAAACTTTCTTCTAAAGCAGCTCCACTGTTCCCATGAAGTTTAGCAGTGTTGACCCAATTACTTGGCCTGATCCTTGGATCCTCAGTGTTTGCTGTGTTGTAAGCTTCACTTATAGAGAGTTTGGGAAAACAATACATGCCAGATTCAAAGAAATTATGCTTCCTTCCCTCTTGACACACTTTTGCTCCCACTATAAGGCACTGTGCCATCATGCAAGAGGTGTCCCACGACTATATTCCCACCTGCAAGAAGAATGCACAACAAACCAGGAGATGCTGGAGATGAAGTATAAAAATACTGTAGGGTCATTCTTTTAACTTGTGCACTGTTCTTCATTCTCTGCAGAACAATTCTGCAGGACCCCTGTGCTAAACAATCAGCACCTGTAAGGAACACAGTTGTGGAGGGTTGAAATAAATGAAGATCTAAAATTTACACTTGACATCACTTTGTAAAATGTAAATAAAACATCAAAAACATGGAACGAAACTCCTTGGAATCAGTATCATGTTCCAAAAAACTGGCGTCTTACCTTAACCCAAAACTATTATATTTCAAAAAAGCACTGAAGCTTCTTTGAATGAAGAACCCTGAGTATTTATTTTGACCATTAAAAGCAGCTAATCGATGATGAATTTGCTAGGCAAATTTTCCAATGTTGGAACAAGATGTTTTGCCTAGTTTTATTATTTAAAAAGAGATTACAGTTCTCATAATCTCACACCCAGCATGACAATTGGTCAGGCTAGCAAGGGATATCTGGAAACTGTAAACCAAAAAAAGTCATTTTTCCAAGGTGCAAAAAAATTCAGCCCTGTGTATTTCAGTAACTTTTACACTATAATTTATATTGTACAACCCAGTGTGGTGCTGGTTACTGTGTACAACGCTATATATAGCAATAGCAGTTTCAACACTGCTCACTTTAATCTATAATTAAAGCAACAAAGTGAATATACTAATTTTTTTTTAAAAAAAAGATGAAATTAAAAAGCAGATTTACTGCATGTGCAAACACAGACACCTATAAGAGAAAGCTATGATGAGAAGTGGGGAGGAGCAACTGCCAGGACAAGGAACAAGACCTAAATAGTTTCCTAACTGGTGTATAAGAGAGTGTTCTTGGGGCAAAAAAGGCTCTAAGCAAGTGGTTTGGGGTCTGTAAATGTTTTGGAAATAATCTAGGGCTTTGGAATGACAACCTTTGTTGTAGTCTGTCATGATAAATTTTGCCAATTTTAGGCTCTGAGTTGAGATATCTAAAGTAGAAGGTGTTAACATTAGCAGTAATTTTGCCCTGGTGACTTTCTAGTGGTTGATAGAGTTACACTTTACACTGGTCAAAATAATTTGTTCTCGTTAGGAAAAAAAAACAACCCTGTTTCATTGGTATCTGGGCATTGTGCCTGTTCAACAATAAACAAGCAATAGCAGAAGAAGACTAAGGTTTTCTAGAAGAAAGTGAGAATCCAACCAGTAATAATCTCTCGCCATAATTAATGCTTGATAGCAGAGAGCCAAATGGAGAGCTGGTGGCCTTCATTCATGGGTTCTCTTTCAGTGCAGTGATTAGAGTGGATACAATAGGTAAAATAATAAATGTCCACAAAACTGATTGGCTGATCATCAGATAGGAAGTACCAGCCTCTGCAATAGAAACAACCTCAGTCTAGACAGTGAGGACGCTGTCTATGTCTGCTTACAATGGCTTCTGTATATGGCATCTTATGGCTGTCTCCTAGGTTGTGCACTATACCTTGTACTGCTGGTTACAGAAAGAACGCCATTCTCTGCATAAGATGACTGGACCTTATAAGATATGTGTTTTTTATATCACTGCCTAGAGTACGTAATGATATACTGGTAGACAATTGATGCCTTGGTAAGAGTGTTTAGGGACCATAAAACCTGGAAAATGAGATGCCTATGTAATATAATGATTCTACCCCTTGGAGTGTATACATGTATAATAATGAATCCTGAAATTCCCATGATTAAAATATACTTAAGGGGAGCATAGATGTTAATGTGCCTGCTGGCCAATACTGCTGTTTACACATGTGCGAGGACAGGTGACCATAACAGTAAACAGGAAAGAATGCCTACTAGGTACAGGTTGGCAGACAAATGGCAAAGAACCTTCAACCCCTCAATAAAGAGATGAGGTGGGGTGGCCACAACTGTTTCACCTCACCTTTAAGTTGACCAGCATCATTCCATAAGAAAGGAGGTGTTAATTTATGGCTAGTAGAATGTACTAATCACCAATGAGCTATTAGAATGATATATTCTTCCTGACATATGGGATTGCCAGCTGTATATAATAGTGCTTATATTCAACCATTGAGGTAATTTGCCTTGTGACAGGCAGAAAAGCTACTAAATCTCCCAGTAGTTAAACTCTTTCTTTCACACACATACTCATTCTAGCAGTCTCCTCCTCCTCCTCCAGACATTTGCTTTAAACAACCAGGCTCTATTGCCATCGGGAATAAAAAAAGGAACCAGCTTAATCACAATTTTATCTCCTAGACAAATATTTTGTTGCATGCTTATCATCAAGGGGTCACCATGGGTTCCTGTAGCTCCAGCTTAAACTCTTACTTTCCCCATTGCCTTTCTCATGAGCCATAAAATTTGAAATGTGAAATACAAGATGCCGACTCACACAGGTGAGATTGTTCACCATATCTTGGAGCCAAGGGATGTTTAGCCTTTGAAGAATATATTGGAGCAAATCTTTGAGGTCTACCAGAGCCAGATAATGATCCTTTCAGCCCCCTAAGCGTACAGAAAGCCAAAGCAAGATAAATAGTTTATATTGTTCATTCGCCCTTTCCTGTAGTCACATGAAACAAGTTAGAATATTTTGAAGAGTTTCAAAAAAGTTCTGTAAATTGTAATAATAACAACAGCAATAAGATGCAATTCAGGGAGGTGATCTATCACTGAACTATAACCCAAAGGACTGCTAAAAACTGGGCACTCAATGAATTCAGTGTATCCCTCTCAATCTGCTGCATCATGTTTATCCCCCAAAAAATTCACATTCAGTTTTGTAACTTACCCTCATTGTTACAAACATTCACCTGATTATAGATCCCAGATGTTCTTCCCAAAGAAGAACATTTATATTTGTATGAAAGTCTAAGATGAGTTGTATCCAGCTAGTACCCCACCACTGAGAGAAATTTCTTTGACTTGGCAAAGGCTTCCAGCTGCAGTATGTTGAATGAGGCAATGTTGTTGATTCCCCTTCCTCTTTGCAGCAGCTTTGCACACCCCAAATTCTGCTCCGCCATGTGGATGTGGAAAGTGGCATGAGGGACTGCTCAGAGAAGCAGAAAGTGCCTCCCGACAGATCTCACTCCTTGCCATTTTGCTGAAAGAAGCCTCCACTGGATTTTTTTTTTTTAAAAAAAACACCTTTGTCAAAAGGGGCTTCAGTTGCATCCAACTTAATGTACTTAATAAGGAAGGGTGGAGCTTGGTATATATTATTTTTACCATAGATGTATTGAGGACAGAGGCCAACTTTTCAACTATAACTGTCACCATGTGAAAAAGAAATTAGACTGACATGAAGGTGAGCCTTTGCCAGATTCCAGTTATATATGTTAGAAGCCCTGAGTGTGTGTCTCCATTAGTAACATGGCGTGGAGCAAGACTACTAAGATTTAGAAAACTGGGGTAGCTCATCTCTCACTGGACTGACTGCTTAGTCTAAGTTCAGAAATTATGAGCTAAATCACAGGAAATACACAAGATGGGGGCAAACAAAAGTAAAATAGAGCAAATTACTGAGGAAGCTGACAATACACCTCCAAACCAAAACATAACAAATATAGGAGACACTGAGGTATATGTTATCACTTTGCCATTTTAACCACAATCCCTCCCTCTTGTTCTGCTGAAACGCTTTCCTTCTGGCCTGCAAATAAGTTAGCTGATAGCTTATGACATCTTTAGTGGGAGCCAATACTTCCCTCTTAAGCAGAGCTGTGCAGTTTATCCAAACTGACTTCTCAACGGGATTTGAAGACTTCACCAAGCATGCTTCTGGTTCTGATACTGTTCAGTTCCCTCATGCTGGTCGATGCCTGGATAGTGGCTTTCTAGATCTAGACATCTCCCTCTCCGATCCCACCTGGAAACTGTATTGGTCTACCATTATATTTTTAGGCAAGGTCCTGGATTGTCTGGTGGCCTCCCAGATCTAGGGGTTTCTGGATGAGATTAATTACCTAGATCCACTTCAATCTGGTTCAGGCATTGTTATGGGACAGAGATGACTTTGGTCACTTGGGTGGATGACCTACCCTGGAAGCTAGATGGGGAAGTGTGTCCCTGTTGGTTCTGCTGGACCTCTCGGTTGCGTTTGATACCATTGACTATGGTATCCTTCTGGGTCATCTTGCTGGAATGAGATTTGGGGGCACTGTTCTACAGTGGCTTTTCTCCTTTATGGAGGGGTGAACCCAGAAGGTGGTACTGAGGTACTTCTGAAAGACCCACTGGCTGTTGGCCTGTGTGGTCCCTCAGGGCTTGGTTCTGTCCCCCATGCTATATTACATTACAATGGTAACATAACAAAGAATAATTTCACTCCTTTTACAATGTAACTATAACTGTTAATTAATTTTCTAGTTTTGGGGATGTGGCCTCACTAAAAAGTGCAGGAAAAATATTATATGGTTCAAATGCCAGCTTGTGCTGTGCTTGTGCTGTTATAGGAACATTAAAAAATAGCACAATGAGATGGTCCATACTGGTCTCTCTAACTACCTGCAAGATTCCTCTCCTCCAGTGCAAGACTGAGACACCAAGGTCATTTCCGCACTAGACTGTTATAGTGCTATTATTCCACTTGCAACAACCTATGGAATCCTGGGGTTTGCAGTTTTGGGGAGGGGCCAGCCAGATGTTACAAGTGGAATAATACCGCTATAATAATCTAGTGCGGAAATGGCCCCAATAGGGTTTTCTTCATATTTCGGGGAGGGGGGCATTTTGCAAAAAATACTCCCCATCCTGCTATGAAATTATTGTCTTTTTGGAAAATAGAGACACACAAAGGGAACAGGCACAACCACACAGAATGATTGGTTTTGTGATTATTTTCTGTCAAGTCATCTTTGAGTTATGGCAAACCTGTGAATAGAGCCCACCAAGAGCTGGTTGTCAACAGCCCTGCTTAGATCTTGCAAACTCAAGGCCTTTTTGTGTTGGTGGATTGCATGCTGCCATGAGGCAATAGGCTACACTAATGGTAGCCTTCCTCCTGGTAGGGTCTCCCAAGTCAGACAGGCTTTTGCTGTGGAGCCAGACTAACTGTGCCAAACACCTTCACATGGTGAGGGGCAACTACTGGGCAGCAGCAGTAGCAGAGAGTGAAACTGGCAGAGGGTCTCTCAGAGAAAATGGCAGCGGCACTTTAGCTAAATCTGGACAGTTAGCATTGTGTTAGTGCTCCACAGAAGGGGACACTGGCATGACACGTCTAGGGCTATTTCTGCATTACACTGTTATAGTGTTATTATTCCACTTTCAACATCCTGTGGAATTCTGGAGTTTGTAGTTTACTGAGGCCAAAGAGCTCTCTGGCTGAGAATTCTAAAGGTCCCTCCCTAAACTGCAAATCCCAGGATTCCATAGGATGTTGAAAATCGAATAATAGCACTATAACAATGTAGTGAAGAAAGGCCTGAAATGTGTTACACTTTAAAAACTCTATAATGAGTTGACTGGTTATAAAACACAAACAACTCATCCAGTGGTACTGCTTGTACTACAGACTTCTCCTGCCCCAACACACACACACATACACACACATTTATATGACATGCTAGAGACTGGAGCACTGCCAGAAAACAAAATAAGTTGAAAAGTGGAACCCATGTACTGTACTGTTTGGAGCATGGAGGACTTACAGAGGCTAACGTGGGACTCCCAGAATATATATTGCTTGCAAAATGTCTCAGCTTACTTAGAGCCTTCCCCCCGCCCCAGCTTGCTTTGAAGGCAGTGTGCACATGAAAGCAGTTCCAGGAGACCCTCCATAGGCAAGAAGAACTGATGAAAGAGTGTAACCCTTGTCAAATTAATGGAACTTTTCCTTAATTTGGAAGCATCAAAAGAGTGAGTCATCAGATGGAGCAACAAAAGATGGGGACTTCCTGTACAAAGCAGGAATGACCAGATTTTCCAGTAGTGTGCATTCCACAGGAATCCACAGGAATGAACAAAAGCCCCTGCAAAAATGAACACAGTAAGGTCACTATATTGTGTGAGAGCATGGTGGAGGGCACTCTCAACTATGGCACTGCAAATGTGGAATGCCCTCGCTTTGAGGTCCCAACTACTACCAACACTGACTCCATTTAGGTGCCAAGAAAAAGCCTGGCTCTGCTCTAAGCCTTTGAGGCCCAGATGATCCACTTCAAAATATTTACGCACATGGTTTGGAATTGTTTTAAACTTCTTAATCTGCTCTTCACTGGTTGACTTGTTGAATATGCTTTTAGTCTATTTAAATTATTTTTATTGTTTTAATCTGTTAATATGGATCTGATTTGTATACTGCCTTGAGATCACATGATATAAGGCAAGATATAAATATTTTAATAAATAAATGAAGTAAACAGTTACTTCTGAAAAGTAACTTTCCATACACTGATTCATCCCAGCATTTAAAGTGCTTTTCAGAGGTGTACAAAGATGGACCAGAGATTCTGCTGAAATCTGCTGCCAAAACGTGACAAGTGAAGAGCTACAGATTATATCATGGAATGTTAGCAGCTGAGTCTTAGCTCATCGCTGCTTCCATCAATAAATTAATGATTTGTGTTTCCTCTGTTGAATATTTGCATGCCCTGCATCAAAAGATATCATTATTGGTGTGTCCTGTACTTCAAATGTCCTTATAAAAGATGTTTGATGGTTAGGTGGCACATTAATCGGTCAATATTTGTACAGATTCTTTTTCTGTCCCTTCCATTTAATCAATACTTATTCACAGATGAAATAAAAGCATTTTCCTTCTGGTCACACATGTGTAGCAGCACTTCATCTCTTGAAAGCTAAATATACCCCCTGTTGCTCCACAAACCTTCTCAGGCTCTTACTAACCTAAAACAAAGAGCTTCTGTTTGCTCAAGAGGCACTGCCAGGGTCAGAGAGAGGTTAGAAGTTATCCCTATCTCAAGGTCAAACTCCTATCTAAAAGGGCCAACCCAGCCTTATAGATCAGGTTGCAAAGATTGCAGCAAATGCTCATTCAAGCTCAGTCGTTTTCAGTAGGGAACCCAGCAATACCAGAAGCTTTGGGTTTTTCTCCCCATTTCCAGATGTGAACTCCGTTGCTAAACCATTGCCAGGCCTACTTGATTTCTATCATGAATCCTGTGGGACAAATTTGGAGCGACATGGTTATCAGGCAGCATGACCCATTTCAGGCTGTAGGAATGTCTGCACTGCCTAAGAACATTGGTCCATCTAGCTTCATTGCTGTTGTTGTGTGCCTTCAATAATTTCCAACTTATGGCACTCCTAAGGGGGGAAACCTATCATGGGGTTCACTTTGGGGGTCCCACTGCCTTCTTTGAGGCTGAGAGAGTATAACTTGCTTAAGGTCACCCAGTGGATTTCCATGGCTGAGCATGAACTCCACCCCTGGGCTCCAGAGTCCTAGTTCAAAACCCAAACCACTATACCATACTGGCTCTCAGAGCTATATTATTCAAGCCTCCACCCCCACAAAAAACCTGGGATAGCCTGCTACAACATAAGACAGTAAGGCAGTCAAAAGTATCCACCTCAGGACATATTGCCCCATCAGGATTCAAGTGAGCACTGGATCTTTTCCAACCCCATTTCTGATACCCACAGTAATGCAAGACTGCTCAGTTTAATTAGATCAATTTATACACATTTATTAGCACTAGGATCATAACATGCATAGCAGAGATGGAGGGAACTGCAAGAGCCATCTCACCCAAATCCATACAAGAATACACAACCAGAGCACTCCTGGGTGATGCCTATCCAAACTTTGTTTAAAGACTGCCAAAGAGGGGAATTGTATGGGAATCCTTCTGATTTCTTAAACACACTGTATTTTGATTTGATTCTGCAAAATCATGTACTCTGTATGCTTGCTAGCTTAAAATATATACAAGATAAAGTTGTAGGTGGTACCAGCTAATAGGCACCTGTTTTTGGCTTAAGATAACTAACTAATTGGCACCAGATAATGGGTAGAAGGGGGAACCTAAAGATAACCACTTAATTAATGACCTTGACAGTTGCAATGAGCACGTAGCTCATCCCAGGTGTATAAACAATCATGAGGTTTCTACGGAAGCTGGCCAAGTTCTCCCAGGCCAAGGGGTATAAGAACCTCCTAGAATGTGCCCTCAGTGGGAGCTTGAGCATGGGCTTATAGCTGGAATGACATGCTCCTGCTGGCGGCTACACAGAAGGGTCCCCTTTGTTGCTTCATCTTGGGCTTCTGGGCAGCTGAATGAAGGAATTTTGCTTGGTGAGAAATCTATTCTTATGTTATTGGGCATCATAGACTCAAGTGGGTTTCATCTGTATGCTAATATTGCTTGTATGCTTATATTATTTAAATTGTTTGCTGTTCAATAAATTTTACAGCTTTTTCAACTACAATCAGTGTCTGTTGTTGCCCCCAGATCCTATAGAATGAACCTTTGCCTTTGGGAAGACAGGACTTCACCGCTTTTTGAGGTGATTTATTCCACTGATGAACAGTTCTTACGATCAGGAAGTTCTTTGTAATTTTTAGGTAGAATATTTTCTTCTTTTTTTCCCCTTAGTTTATCATCTTTAGTAGGAGAGAGAGAGAGAGAGAGACTTTCCTGCAGTGAGCTCAAGCCCTTCCTCTTCCCCACTTTATCTCCACAACCACCTGAGATCAGGCTGAGAAGGAGCCACCAGTGAATTCCATGCCAGAGTGGGAGCTAGAATCTAGATCTCCCAAATCCCCATCCAACTCTCAAACCACTACATCACATTGGCTTCTATCCAAACTTAGCAAAAAAGCAACTACATACCACTAAGCCAATATTAGTAGCAGCTGGTGGTTCCCAGGTCCATGAACATGCTGAATTTATAATACACTGCCTAGGATGCTGAACTTGTGTGGAGGGGTGGGGACATGGAAAAGAATCCTAAACATACAGTGAAGACATTCAAGAGAACCATAATCAGTTGGGTTTTCCCAATCTCCCTGGGCATTCAGAAATATGTTATCTGCATTTTGCAATTTACATCTTCGTTAAGGACAAACACCAGTGTTAACTATATTTGGGACTCGTTCACCTGCTCATTTTCCAATACGATGCCTGTTGTCTTCTGCCAGCAACGTCCCTTTGCATTCTACATAGAGCAAAAAGGCTGGGCACTCCACAAAAGAAGAAGTGGATCCAAATCTGATGTCAGAAATGGCAAAATTTAAAAAATGCTGAGAAAACAGCCTCCCAAGATATTTGTCACTGGCCTAAAAGCAGCCATTCTGGATCAATGAATCTTCACAGGAAGGTTACAATGAGAGCCCTGCTGAGTTAAAATTCTTCAAAAAGTTCAATTCTATCTCCTGTGGCTTGAATCAAGATAAAGGTGGGGTTTTTAAAAAAGCATACTGCATGTTTTAATCATCCAGGGCCAGGATGCTTATGTAATCAAGATCAAGACCAGGATGTTTATGTAATCAATTGTTTAGTAAATGGCATATGTTAACATTTTGAGTCAGTCTGCATTTTCAGTCTGGATTTTCTGCATTTAATTCCCTCTACCCTCACTTCTATCAATCATTTCCTTCCAACCACAGGTAACTCAAGATCCCATATCGGCAGAAAGGTGGCATCCAAAAATATTAATATAATATAATAAATGTAATTATAATATATAATTCGGGCCTGCAGAGAGGTGGATCCCAGTCATCATAGCTTATCCCACAATGAATGTGTTTTAAGGCTGAAGAGCAAAAACAAAAAAGGGAAACTTAATCCTAACCAACAGTTCACCGAGTGAACAGTGACTGATAAAATTTATCTTAGACAATTATTTTCACATATAAATTTATTTTTTTATAAGTTACACTTCATTTTATACCTAACTCTTAAGTTTCTTGGTGTTTGTCTTTAAGGTGACACAAGATTCAGTTTTGCTGCAATAGACTAATAATGCCTGAATATTGTAAAGACTGTTTATGAAAATCTCTTTATCTGAATTTGTTCAATAATTTGCTGGTTTCCAATGGGTACTGATGCAATCTAGGCCTAGATACCCTGATCTTGGAAGCTAAGCAGGGTCAGCCTTGGTTAGTACTTGGATGCAAGAGCACCAGAGAATAGCAGGTGCTGTAGGCTATATTTCAGAGGAAGGAACTATCAAAAACACCTCTGAGAATTCCTTGCCTAAGAAAACCATATGAAATTCTTGGGGTCACCATAAGGTACCACATGACTTGAAAGTGTGTGCACACACACATACACACTGATGCAATCTACTTTTGTTTTCCAACATTGATTTCTGGGCATTGTTCAGAGTACTCTCATGTACGTGCAGACTGCAGCAATGTTTAGTTTGCTCTCCCCTCTCCACTACAGGTTACTCATACAAAGCAGTATGTAAGTATAGTACAAAAGGGTTTTGGGTACAGTTGTATGAGCAATGCACATACATACATTGGTTAAAACACAGGATAGAAGGGTATGCTGATAAATTCACATTATCCTATTCAGGTGAGGGATTATTTTAGTTTTGTGTTTTCCAGCTCTCTTATTTAATCACTGCCTGTGTCTTGGAAGCACACACTGGTGACCTGAGGTGTAGAGGAGAAAAGGCAGTTAAGAAATATGTCATGCATTCTCAAAATTAAACCAAAGCACAGCCAGAATGGGCCAGAACAATAGCTGAATAGAGACAGAAAATCTCTGCATGCCCACATGTTGAATGCCACTACCAAGCACCCATTAGTTAAAGCAGTGGTGGTACACGTATCATGAGTAATCTAAGTAGGACAGAGAGTTTTCACAGGCATCAAAAAGAATTTGCCATCCATTGCTTTCTCAGTCCCCCTGTATGTTCCTATCAAACTCACCTCCCACTGATTAACCATCTGCATCTCCTTGGCATGCTATCCGTATTTGTAGATGCTCTTCCAATCCTCAGTTCCCTTTGTCCACCAGCTGGTGTCACTGATGTGCTCTTCCCTGCTACTAAAGGCGTGCCCTCCAAATATTCCAGTTTAGCTGGGACAGTCTTTATTAATCCTCTTTCATCCCATTTTTGCAGCTGCTTTTAAAATGTCCTAAGTTCTCTCTCCTCCTCCAGCTTCAGAGACAGGATGGGAGAGGGTATAATCTTGCTCTTCCCACTAGATTCAGGGAAAAGGGAACTGTTGCAGCATTCCCTAGCTTGTGCTCTCTTCTTCATTAATACCTTTGTCATCTTGACCATACTCTGATGTTGTTTGGCCACGTGAATCCCAGTTTTTATGTGTGAAATGTTGGAGGGTATGTAATGCGGTTATTACTCCTTTAACGAGTATTCTGTTGGATGCATTTCATTAGTGGTTGCACTTTTTCCAGGATTGTGCAGCAATAATAGAGGAAGGCAGATCAAATCTGGCAGCTCTGAAGAGCCCATTTCTCAAATGCTTTATTTCCTCCAGGGCTGTTGTTTATGTGGCCTTTCACTCTTCTGTCTTCACCATCTGCACTGGTGCTGTGAAGCTACTGCTGTACTCCAAAAGGAACCCCGGGTTTGTGTTTACTTCCAACAATACTACTGCAATATTCTGTATCCTTAAAATGTACTCAAAGTGATAACTATAATAACAGAATGCTTACAAACATATAAATGTCCTTCTCATACAAAATGGGTTTATTGCTGCTATCAAGATGGTTCCCAGTTTCTTTCATAGAATGATTGGTGGGACATCAGAGACAAAAGGTGAAGAACTGCTAGGTTAAAATACAAACTGCTTTTAATCTCCAGGACCTGAATCTTGTTGATAGTGCCAACTAGAGTAGACCCATGAATCAATTGTTTGAATGGTGAGTCAATACTCAGGTAAACCTTATTGATTCAATGTATTTACTTTGGTTGGCACTGCCATTAGGATACAGGCTCAAGAATAAAAGAGCAGGCTTGCTTCAATAAACTTTGCAAAGTGCTTTTGTGTAGAAACTGCTGCATGCATTTAAAAAAATGCTCTTCTTTATTACCAGCCCAATAACTAAAGTAGTTTCAGACAGCGTGGATATCGGTGAAGATGTGTCATTTCTAATTATCTAAATCATAATTACAAAATTATCTACAATTATTAGTAATTTCTATTGCTAGTTATCAGCATTTTTATGATTAAAGGAAGTCTGTGGGGATATAATTCACTAACAGTGCAGTTCTATACAGTTCTACTTACAAGCAAGTTCCACAGAGTCCAATGGGACTTTCTCCCAGGTAAGTCTTACAGGATTGCAGCCAAGACACTACACAGTGACAATAATAAGCTGGGCTGTGAGAAAGCAACACTGTTGGATTGTCCCTGTCTAGTCTTCTCAGCAACTCAATTAACCTTGCACTAAAACAAATTAACCTTCACTGAAGTCCAATTCAAATACTCTTCAGCTAGGTTGTGAGTCACAGACTTGCCACTCTGAAAGCTACTATACCAGTGGTAGTAGGACGTTAGGTCTAGGCCATAAAACAATCTCACAGAGTAACCCCAGGAGCACCATGGAGAGCTACAATGGCAGTGATGTTGAGGTTGGATGTTAGCAGCCTAAAAAATGCACTGCAGCCCTTATCTCATTAATCCTTATTCATACTTTATAGACAGGGGACTGCAGGCTGTGACTTACCCAACCTCAAACGATTTCATGGCTAATTGGTCAATTGACCCCAGATGCCCAGCAAAGCAAACTTGAAATGTTGTCATCACATATCCATAGCGGGTAATAATCTACCAGGTGTCTTCCTGTAGCTAAATACTGTTCTGGAAAAAAAGAGTATTAAAACTGTTCCACCCATTCTCACTAACAAAAGGCTATATGAAAGCCCAGGGACTATAGGCAATATTTCTTGTGGGGAAGAGGAGAGAAACTGTTCTTCCTACTGAGAGTCACATTCCATGAGGGAAAACAGCAGAGACCATGAAAGCTTAAGCCAAGTAAAACGTGTTAGTGTTTAAAATGCCCAAGGCCTCTGTTGTTTTTTGCCCTCTTCTATTCCCTCAGGGATAATTCTTGTGTGCACAGGCACATGTGTGTGTTTGTGTTGGTGTGTGTGAGAGAGAGAAAAAGAGAGAGATTTATACCCCACCATTCTCCCAACACCAAGATTTAAGGTGGTTCAGAAAAGCTACATTGAAAAAAAAACCTCAAAAAGTTATAATATTGAAACACAATTAAAGAAATGTTCATACTAAAACACATTTGAATTCAAAGCAGTTTTTAAAAAACCATGTATAGAAAAGTACAAGATCAAACTATGGCTACTGTCAGGTGGATTTGTAACTGGTTGGCTGACCGTACCCAAAGGGTGGTCACCAATGGCAGATTCTCATCCTGGAGAGAAGTGGCTAGCGGGGTGCCACAGGGTTCTGTCCTGGGCCCGGTGCTGTTCAATATCTTCATTAATGACTTGGATGAAGGAATAGAGGGCACGCTGATCAAATTTGCAGATGACACCAAATTGGGAGGGGTTGCTAATACGCCTGATGACAGGATCAAAATTCAAAAGGACCTGGACAGATTGGAGAGCTGGGCCAAGGCTAACAAAATGAATTTCAACAGAGAGAAATGTAAGGTCCTACGCTTAGGTAGAAAAAATGGTATGCAGAAATATAGGATGGGGGACACGTGGCTGGATAGCAGTACGTGTGAAAGGGATCTAGGAGTCTTCATAGACCACAAGCTGAACATGAGTCAGCAGTGTGATGCGGCAGCCAAGAAAGCCAACGCAATTCTTGGTTGCATCAATAGGAGTATGGTGTCTAGATCGAGGGAGGTATTGGTACCACTTTATTCTGCTTTGGTTAGACCTCATCTTGAATACTGCGTCCAATTCTGGGCACCCCAATTCAAGAAGGATATGGATAAGCTGGAGCAGGTCCAGAGGAGGGCAACCAAAATGGTGAGGGGCCTGGAAGCCTATGAGGACAGACTTAGAGAGCTGGGTATGTTTAGTCTGCAGAAAAAAAGGTTGAGAGGGGACATGATAGCCATGTTTAAATATTTGAAGGGATGTCATGTCGAGGAGGGAGTTTTCTTGTTTTCTCCTGCTCTTGAGACCAGGACAAGGAGCAATGGATACAAGCTGCAGGAGGGGAGATTCCACCTGAACCTCAGGAAGAATTTCCTGATGGTCAGGGCTGTCCGGCAGTGGAATGTGCTGCCACAGAGTGTGGTGGAGTCTCCTTCGTTGGAGGTTTTTAAGCAGAGGCTGGATGGCCACTTGTCAGGAGTGCTTTGAGGGTTTTCCTGCATGGCAGGGGGTTGGACTGGATGGCCCTTGTGGTCTCTTCCAACTCTACATTTCTATGATTCTATGATTCTATGACAGATTTCTTTCTCCTCAGCCAGTTGGGTAAGCAAAGCCATCCTGTCAAAGTGAGCAATGGAGAGGGCCCCAGCAAAAAGTGACCACCCACCACAACGGCAGCAAATCTCCCCTGGATGCCACCACTGCTCCTACCACAGCTGCTCTGCTTTGGATAGAAGCTCTGCTGGTGCTGAATTAGTGTCCAGCCCTGGGAAAATGGGAGCTTCCATTCCACTTGGAGCAGAAGTAGCAGTAAAATCCAGAAGGGAGCCACTTACTGCCCTTTTACTTCCCTTTCTCCCCCATTTCTTGATCCCTCCCTCTTTCTTGTCCTCTTTTTCTCACACTGACTGCCCACCTAATGAGCTGTGGAAGAGGCAGATGTTTCTTGGCAGAGGTCTGAAGACTGACCACTAGCAGAAGGCTTTTGAAATGAGGCCAAGAGCCACTTATACAACACCCAGAAATTCTGAAGAGTATTTAATATTAGTATTTAGTTGAAGTAAATGACTGAAATTTAGGCCAAGAGCTGCATGTGGCAATAGAGTCCTATGTGCTCACCTTGGTCTGCGTTTGAAAAGTTACTTTTAATAAGAATAAATATAATAGCATTCTGAAGCAATACATAAGTGAACATGAGTATGATGATGCTATGTTATATATATGATAGCGGACAGCAGGGGCCCTGCTTTACATGGATTGAGCAAACATGGTTAATTGACCCTTAAACTTCTTTTCAAAAGTCCCCCAACTCTTTCTAGTCCTAGACACACACACACACACAGCCAGGTGTTTTTATGACCACCAAGCATTTAACCCACAGATTGGCAACTGTCAGGGGTTCAAGCATCATGTTGCCCCGCCCCATAAGGAACTAAGGAAGACAACATACTCCCACAGTGGGCAACAAAATGTTGTTGCCCAAAATGCCCCCCGATGCTCATTCTGTGGCATGGGTTATCCTTTTAAAACAGGAAGTGACTCTGAAGTCAATTTACAGATCACTTACTGTTTTAAAACAGCCTCTCCTGGACCTTAAATAATTGAGGGGGCAAAAATGTGGTTAGATTGCCCACCGTGCTCCCTTAGGAGTTGTTGGGAGGCATTTTGTAGCCAAAAGATTTTCTAGAAATAATCAGACTTTTTAAAGAGGGGTTTGAGGGCCTCAAAATAACTTTGGGCTTAGACCGTTTTTTGTCCCACTCCTCTGCGTCATCATCATCATGGTGGTGGCAAGAGGTGAGCATCTGACCTTCTCCCAAAACTAGCACTCAATGCAGCTTACAATTTAAAAACACAGAACAGCAAAAAACATACAAGAAAGCAAACATTAAATAAGATTAAACTTTTGAGGTTAAAGGAACCATTGAGTTTTTACTGGATGACAAGCTATGGTTACGTGAATATTATGCAACTAGTACCTCTTACCTAGCCCTTTACTCTAATTTGGTTTTTCTGCCTAATATTTGTTGTTATTTGCCTTCAAGTTGACTTCAGTTGTGGCAACCCTATGAATGAGACCTCAGCACCATCTGATCATCATTAGCCCTTCTCAAGTGTTACAGAGTCAGGGCTGTGGCTTCCTTGATTGAGCCTACCCATCTGTAATGTGGTTGTCTTCTTTTCCTACTGTTTCCTATCTTGCCAAGGATAATTGCCTTTTCTAGTGAGTCATGTCTTCTTATATGGTACAACAATCTCAGTTTAGTCATCTTGGCTTCTAGGGAATTTTCAGGCTTTTCATTGCTATGTGCTGGTCAATTCATCCAGCCTATTTTCAAGATTACTGCATTGCAGGGAGGGCAGAAAGTATATACAGTCAGCTCTCAACATTTGCAGGTTTCATTTTTGCGGATTTGACTGTTCACAGATTTTTTGCTGTCATCTCTGCTGCCCCCTTATGCTGTTTTTAATAGGACTTGCAAGCATCATGAGACTGAGAAACTGCAAATGAGGCTTATAAGTCCCTATTAAAAATGGTGTGGGACAGCAGTGGAGGTGGCACTAAGCCCCACCAGCCATCCACTTCTGCCCTGTGAGGGAACCCTGATGCCTCAAAGGAATCCATGGTGGGTTGAATATGGTGATCATACTTTTTTGTGTGTGTTAAATATGGTATGGGAGGGCCTAGAGTTATTCACGAGTTTTCCATTTTCACAGGGATCCTGTGCCTCTAATCCTAGTAAATATGGAGGGATGACTGTATTTCTCATACAGTTGAAGAGCTTCTTAAAATGGTCTCTATGGCATTTTTCTATCACATTCAAGTGATTTTACAGTGCTTACGTTTTACTCACCATCACCGTTCCAGTGAATTTAGGCCCCTCCTGTTGACATTCATCAGGGAACTGAGGCTGAAAAGTGGCAACTTTCCTAAGACTGTCCAGACAATATATGCCAGGAGAGGGATTTGAACACACATCTCAGCCTACTATCCTCTAGATAAAAGCAGTGACTAATTTTCACACACTAATATTTTGCTATTCTTCTTAAAAAATATTTTTATTAACACACACACTTTTGAATAATATAAAGCTACATTTTACATTTTGTATATTGTATATTTTATATACAAATAGAGATGTAACATAGATAACTCTCTACCATTATAAAATACCATAGCAAAATAAGAAAAAATAAACAATACAGTTCTATCATAATTAATCTAACTTTACCCATTAATCGAATCCTTTTACTATCTTTCTTTCCCCAACAGATCTCAAAAAGAAGATAACCTTTTGCCATTTTTTTTTTATAATCTATAAGAAAATGATCTCTTAACAGTGTTGTCAGTTGGTCCATCTCAGCTACATCCAGAAGCTTCAGCACCCATCTTCTTGAGATGGAGTCTTGGGATCTTTCCATTTCTGAGCATACAGTAGTCTTGTCATCAGAGTCCTAAATGGTATGACTTTAACATAGTCCTTGTCTATCTGTTCATTCATCAATCTCAATAGGAAAAAAAAAAGGTCTCAGCTGACTTTTAATCTGCAAAATATTCTCCATCAAATTATGTATCATAGCCCAAAACTTATTTGCTTTACCACAAGCCCATTTCTGAATGGCCTCTAAGAAACTGGAAATGTTCGAATAGGTTCTGCATGTTAAAGAAAAAAAATGTGTCATGTATAGTGTCAGCAACCATAAAAATGATTCTTCTGGTTTTGAAATAGTGTAGATTCTCTGCCTTGCTGTAAAACATTTTTGGAATCAAAAAACAGAGTAGCCATATAGGCCCTTTTCGCACCTTACCTGATGCCGCTGGCATCGCGTGGGGATCATGTGAAAAGCCTCATCCGGGAAGCACTCGCATCCCCTCTGCTTCCCCTCTGCACCAGCTCCGTGCTGGCTGGAAGGAAGCGTGAGTGCTCCTCCCCTTCCTTCCACAGCACAACCGGGTACTTTCCCAGGCTGCGCTGGGGGAGGCAGTGTGATGGCCACGCGTTCGGAGCCTCCGCATGCAAGGTAAGTGTGCGTGGGGCACAGGAGGGATGCCGATTGCGCATCATTTTCAGCAATGAGCTGAAAATGATATAATGCATGATCGCCCCCTAATGACCTCAGGAGCGTCACGCAACTGCAAGGACGTCGTGTGGAACGGTTCTCGCAATCGCACGACGCTCCCAAGGCCATTTCACAACAGGACTGGCGTGCGAAAAGGGCCTTAGTCTGCCATAACAAGAATAGCTAATAACTTTTGCTTCTTCATGAAATTTCATTATTTTTCATTCTTCCTCTCCCTCCCTCTTTTTCTATTACTTCTTCTTAGATGTGAACAGAAGAGAACAAACTGCAACAAATATCAATAGCGCCTTTCCTGGAACCATCCATCAGCTATCAAGATTTATACAAGGTTAGGGTTTTTTATCTGTCTTTCTTTTTTAAATAAGCAAACCTCAGATATGGAAATGCTTGCCTCTTATGGTGAAATATGCTGTAAATTCTTCTGAAGCCAGGGAATTCAGACAAGATTTAACAGCAGATACGATCCCAAAAGCTCACTTAACATCAGCTCCAGGAACATTACACTAATGTGTTCTAAAATATGATTTACAATCTGAGAGCAGCGAATGAGAGAAGGACAGGGAAATGCTCACAAGGCATGAGATATGTGTTGCAGGAAGCAGCAGTATTCTCCTTCCCAAGGGATGCACACCTAAAGGAAAGAATAACATTAACTGTCAGAGACACAATCAGTTAATAGGAAGAGTCAAGGCAAAGGGATCAGCCTCTGTCCCTTTTCCAACAGATTGATTTAGGGATGCAGTAGGGTGACCAGTTGATGGAATGAGGAGCCAATCTGCATGGAAGCATCAGCATAACTGGATTCTAACTCCACCCCATCAATCCAACATGCCTTAGCCCTTCAGCCTCCAGATCTAGCAGCTTTGGCTTGAATCTTTTTGCCAGTCTAGGAGACACCTTCAGATGTTGTTGGCCTACAATTTCCATTATATGACTGGCTGTTGCTGTTGGGAATTGAAGGTCAACAACATCTGGAAGGCCATAGGTTGATAGGCCAAAATCTGTAAATATCTTCTGCCTTCCAGTGACGAGCTTTAATTCTTCTCTTCCCTGCATTTCCTCAGGATTCATGCTCAGGAAAGACAGTGTATCACAAACTAAACCATTCCCAACTATGTATCATACAGTGAGCAGTTTCAGGGACCAAGACTGTTCAACCTTTCATACTTACAGTATTTCATGGACGCTCACTTCCCTTACTGTATCGGCATACTAAGCAAGCATTCACATCCTACATCATAATGCAGCAAGCCTGACCAGACCATATCTTATCATGCATACTCATTTTCTTTGTCAAACTTGGGAGGAAAGAGACATGCCTTTGCATCTTTAAGGAAGCTCGATTTTCACAGTGGAATGACTGGTGCTCTCTCTCTCTCTCTCTCTCTGTATATATATATATATTTAAAAAATGGGGAGGTTCTGTAAAAATCTGCTCCAGAAATAATACAGAGTAAGTAAATACATTACCTGAACATCTGCCAACTGATTCTTCTTCTTCTCTGCTTATCCAAGAATTTGTGATAGGGCCCAAGGACCATATCACATCTTTGAGATATCAAACAAAGACTCATGTGTCCACCTCTCTCTGGTAGGTAGAGAGAGATAATGGATGGGGCTGGCCTCATTGATGGCATGAAAGCTCTGAGAGTGATCATATCCAGGAGAATCACACTGTTAAGCTTAAACCCAAGTGCCCATTCATATCTGACCATTATGAACAGATCCTACCCAGCATAGTCTCCTGGATTTTAATTTTCAGAGAGCAAACTCTCCAAATCCAGCACACACCAAGATGCCTGAGCTTTACAGAATGTGCAGGCACATTTATACCAAACTCAAATCCTACCCAGGAGAGCTCCAAAATCAATACTGTAAGATGCTGTGCTTTTCTTCTACAATGTTCAACTTTTTATCTGTCTGACAATTGATATTCTTATCCAGGGGTCTTTAGCCTCTGTTGTGCCCTTTTTACATTTTGGATTGGTCTGTACATTATGACAAAGCCATCTTACAACAAATGTACCATGTCCATTTCATATGGAGACAACCAATCATTAGTCTGCCTAGTGAAAGGCTTGAAAATTTAAGACTGTGCAGGCATCATGGCTAAGTAGAGTGAACACTCTTAGAGGAGGGACAAGATCATATCCAGTAGCACTGCCTCCTTTGCTATATGTAGCAGAAGAGCATACGAAGAACTGTGGTGGATTAGACTAAAGACTAACCTGTTCCCACAGTGACCACCTGATGCCCAGACAGGAAACCTACAAGCAAGACATCAGCACAAAAACACCTTCCAGCAATTGGTATGAGGAGACAAACCACCTCCGATACTGTAAGTGGTTGAGAGCCATCAGACTACAGCCATCAAGAGTCTTCTGCTCTTTCATCTGCATACTGGCTATGTACATAACAAACAGCAAAAGGCAGTTCTCAATCCCACATACAAAGACAATGTGTTTGTGATTCCATATGAGCCTATCAGAGTTTCTTCTCTGGGGCTTCTCTCGGCACCTACTGACGCTTTCATAGCCATTTAGAGACCAAGAGGGGAGGGTGCTAGGGAAGCATCTAGTTGCAACCTTACCTAAAGGCTGAAATTGTACCTTGAGATATAGATGGGATCTTTTTAAAAGCTTTAAACCACTTGTGAAATCATTTTCAAAGTTAAGAACTGCTGGATGGCAAAGGAGCATTTTATGTCAGAGATAATATATTCTGAACCAACTGAGCAATCTTCGGTTCTCCAAATAAGGGCGCTATAACATGTTTTTTTTGTCAAATGCCAAGAGTCTAAAATAATGTGTCAACTCAACAATTTTCACCTATCTAGGTGCATATTTTTCAAAACCTCACTCTAATTAAAATATACTGCTAAATGAACGCCTGCTCAGCTGAATGCTTCTGTTTCCAATCCATGTCCATTATGTGCTAATTGAATACAATAAATAGAGATAAGTACATTCTAACAAGTTGATAATGTGTCACTGTCCAATTCTTCTGACAGTGGGCTTTGAAATATTTTCAGTCTTTATAGCCGCATTCATCATCACCTTTCAGGTCAAGGTATTTCAAGAGGCCTGGAGGTTTTAATGAGCTTGCAGTCCAAAACAAGAAGAAAAAAAAGTATGCCCAGTGCATACCCCTGTAATGATCTCCTAATTAGCTTTATCCTTCTGCCTGGTATGATTTATGGATTTAATTGACATAAAGCTTCATCTACTTGCTTGTTGAAAGTATTACTGTCCTTGAATTTAAATATGCAATAAATCTAAATATGCAGTGAAAGGGTTATTCAGAACACAGTAAAATATATTCCAGTTACTTCTGATATAAATACTGGGAAAGTAAAGGTCTTTTAATTGCCTATTTGTCTCATTTTTTCATAAATCACTGCTAAGGTTTTACTGATGACTTCTCTATCGGAGGTGGTGTACAAACACAATGTTGTTTCCAATGTGACATCTGCAGCTGTGCTATACATGTTGGATAAATGCACCCTACTCAAAATTCAGTTGCTTATAGAGCTTTGTCAACAAAATGAGACATTCAGACCTTAAATACACGACAGAAATATACATCCTGATGAAAAGGCATTTTTAAAAAATGAATGTACTGAAAGCAAAGGGAAACTGTGTTTTCTAAAGGCAGTGCAGAAGGCTGTGGAAGCATGGAAAACCTAGAGCAAAATCTGTATTTCAAGGCTACATAGATTCTCAGTCACATTTCAACAAAAAAGCAGTTTTGATGTACATTTTCATGGGTTTTTTGATGGAAAAGCAGATTCTAAAAGGAACTGTCTTATGTGGTAATTTGCATGTCCAGCAAATAAATACAGAGTGAATAACATTTGAGAAAGCTTGTTTAATGCCAGAAACTGGGGCTAAAATACATTTACACAATTGAAAAATTAGAGTTTCTCCACACTTTCATATACACATGAAGCTATGCAGCCATTAATTCCAAATGAAAATGGTGCATAGCAGTCAAGAAAGCTCCACCTTGCAAGGGAATCCTTTATCACTGGTTGCTGTTTGAAACCTCTCATATTTTACTTGGGTGCTTGAATACCTTTTCTTCAGCCCATTGTCTGTCATTCTGGGAAGATGAGCAAATTCTATCTGTGTGCAGAGGATTTAGCTAGGGGTCACATATCCTGAACTCTGGCTTGACCGTTAAGTCATGCCTTCAGAAAATGCAGTAAATTACCCAGGATGCCACCTCCAGCACAAGCTCTTAAACTGTAATTTAGAGGCTTGTCCAAAAAGCAGGAAAGGCAGATATTAGAGAGTAATTCATCCAAACAAACTGCCACTGCTCAGAGCTTGAGGTTAAAGCGAACTTGGAAAATATACAGCTGAACTCACCATTTTGAACAAAAGGCTTCCAAAATGGTTGGCCACTGATAAGCTTTCCACTTTTGAAATATTAGAGGTTTTTAAACCTGCCTTTTTAATGCTTGGGAACATCCTAAAAGGGATTTGTCTTTATTCTCTCTCAAGAAGTTTATAATCGGAATTTCAGTATTAAGGAACAGAGAAAATGCAAAGGAGTAGGGGAAGAGGGGCAACAGTAAAACAGAAAAGTAGTGTTGGAAAAACAAGGGATGAGCATTATCAAATACAGATAGGCTCATTCAAAAATAACAACCCTGGTCTGAGAGACCATGGTTTATTAAAGGATTGTTATGCCTGAACAAGGTTATTCTTACCTTTTGCTTTCATGTACCAAGAGGATAAAGGCAGCCAAGAAAATCATTAAAAAAAAATATTTAAGAATGAGAAGCAAATTGCTCTACAAAGGAGTCTAGGCAGACAACTACATCCAAAAGAGGAAGAATTTTCTTATTCCTAAAAATTGTTCTCAGGCATCCCTTATGGAGGTAGTTTACATGAAATTTTGAGTATATTTATACATGCTGCTCAGAAGCAAGTCAGTGTCTGACAGAGGACATTTCTGCCATTTCTCAGCTCTCTGGCTGGGAATTCCAAATGCCCCTCCATAACCTGCAGACCTCAGGATTCCACAGGATGTTGAAAGTGGAATCATCTACTTTATAAAAGTCAAGTTTGTGCATTTGTCTGTCTGTGTCAGGCAGGCGAAGACCTCATACGACTGGCTGTGTGAGGCGAGAAGACCTCATATGATTGACTGGTTGTGAAGTTTCTATGGAAATCCTGGGGTTGGCATTTTAGGGAGCAGCCTTTAGAATTCTCAGCCAAAGAGCTCTTGGGCCTCAGGCCGGTCGCTACGGAGATGAGGCCTACCATCCATAAGGATGCCAGAAAACTTTTGGGAGGCATACGTGAGAAAAATTGAAGTGACCTACTCCACATAGTTACAAGGTCTTCTCACCTCACAGAGTAGATTGTATGGGTTCCATATGTGAAGAATCTTAAAGTTGAAATTCAAAACAAAAAATGCTTCCAGAAAAATGTAAAGCCATTGCACAAATTCAACAGAAAGCAAAAAAATCAAAAGCCTCAATGTCACCAGAGAACACAGGTTGGATTTAGGACTATGGGGAAAAGTTACAGGTACTGGAATAGGCCGGTTGCTATGGGGATGATGCCTAGCAGCAAGGAGGAGGACAGTGTGTTCCCGCAGGAACCCAACCACTATATGTTAAAAACTCTGACTAAAGATTGGATTGGGGAATATGGAGAAAATTTATGGGAATAGGCCGGTTGCTATGGACATGAGGCCTAGCAGCAAGGAGGATGACAGTGTACTCCCTCAGGAACCCAAACTGTGTATGTAAATAACTCTGAATACAGATTGCTTTGGGAAATATGGAGCAAAGTTACAGGAAACGGAGAAGACAGTTTGGTGAGTTCTTAAAAGAAAAGAAAAACCCCAGGCAACGCAGGGTAAATAGGCTAGTAGTACTATAAGACAGTGTGGAAATGGCGACAGTCAATGGAGCTACACCCTAGTTGTCCTGTCCTGACAATAAAACAGGGCACCATGTGGTACAATGATGTGCTAGATTAGCAGCTCCAGAGAATTCCTCCTGTCACACACTGAAAGAATGCATGAGTAGCACCAAGAAGTCACAAGCCCAACCACAGCCAGGTCCAGTTTGAAAGAGGTTTATCATGTGTACTAATCAGAGCCCCCCACCCCCCACCCCACCCCATGAAATGATGAAGCTCAACATGCATACATTGGTATTCATGTGGTGTCTTTTCTGGAGGTCTCCAAAAGATTGTCCTGTGTGGTTGGAAAGGGTTTGGATGCTGACGCTGATGGAGAAAAAAAAAACATTTGAGAAGTAAGTGGAGAGATCTTGGGGGTTGTTTTGGAACTATATGGTAGCTCTCTATCAGTTTTGTTTCAAAAATGTACTTTGCCCATGGGCCTTCATCAAAACATATGTTGTTTTGAATGATACATTGTAACTCCATCTTGGTTTTTTATAGTTAAATTTAATTGGGTTGACTTTGTAACTGCATTTGTATTGTTAATGACAGTGCCTGATTTATGACATGGAAAATTTATTTTAATTTTTTAAAAAATCACTATGCGTGTATATAGACCCCTAAATATGCCTGCAAAACATACAGATGGCAGAGGGCCACTTCTGACCTCTGTGTGTATCAGTGGGAAGGGCAAGGCAGCCCCTGCAACCCACTTTGTGTGTCCTTTTTCTAGGAAACGGAGAAAATCATGTCTTCCAATCCTTCACAAAAGAGACTTACTTTGAGAAGTTACTCACAGGCTCCTCCCACTTTTAGTGCCTCAGGGCACAGCCTGACAGTAATCCTTGTGCATCTTGAGATGCCTCCCAATAACTCAAGCGAAAACATGCCTGAGTATCAGCTCTGGTTTACCCTGTTCAGAGTGGTTGGTTGTGGTTGTGAAAGCCTTTGCCATGGCTGGCCTGCTCTGAGACACCTGCATGTGTTTGTGTTTGTGTGTATGGGCTGCAGGGGTTCTGCTCTAGACCTGCCTTGGAGTTTCTCAGTCACTCCTGGCATCTTAGACCCACCCTTGGACAAAAGGCAGGCATTTGGGTATTTTCATGCCAGTATGCTACGCTGCTTCCTTTCCAGCTTCGTGCACGTCTTATACAGGTCACCATATCACAAGGCTTTCCACAGGAGCCTCTGAGCAAAACCATGGGCATTTCATTGATCTAAAGTAAAGAGATCCTTAATTCTGCACTGTTTTATTGATATTAGCTATTGATAACTGACCAATCTGAAGTGACGATTTTCTTAATACAGATCTGTTTTATTGCTGGGCATTTTAGTTCTGAGCAATTTTGTGACGTATTTTGCATTACTATTTGCTTCTAATTCATCTCCACCGTAACTCTTCCATACACCAAATTTTAAGAAGAAGAGACAAAATTTAAACAAACAGCCCTTGGCCATGAATATGGATGTAACTTCACAAGGCCTCAAAGGGAAAACACATGAAACAGAAGACAATTTTGTGGTGTCACATTTCAAATGACAGCGATGTAGTGTAACCTTGCTGTAGAACCTCCAACCAGATTGCATCTGCATTTACAATAAAATAAGCAGTTATATTTGTTTGATACCCCTTTAACTGTTACGGCACAATCCTATAGGATCTTTGGATTTGTAAACTGGTGAGATATACTGTATAGTGTAGAGAAACTTTCATATACTGCATTATATTATATTATGTAGCTGTTTTCTGGGGATGGAGCCAGTACATAGAGGATCATAGAGCATATAACCCATTCTATAAACAGGTAAATGAAACAGTGCTCACTCTTCAGTCCAACACTTTAAAGAACAATTTAAGTGGAAGAGATAATTAAGCATGCGATTAACTGTTTCTTCCTTGGCATCGATGAGACTTTATATTGCTTCAGGTTAGCTAGATTATGTCCACTGAATTCTGACTAGCCTCCAAATTGGAAAGTGCTCTGTTACTCATGAGCAACCTCAACTCTGTCCCTTGAATCCTCTGAAATGTTCTCTGAGGAATGCATAATAAAAAGAGTTTATGACAACTGACCTTTAGCTGGGTTCACTCTTGATTCAGCTGTATCTAAAAAGTACTTCTAGACAATGCCAGCTTCTTGAATGAGAAAAAAAATAGCTCAAGGTAAGAACCTGTCACTCATGTAAACAGGGCAAAAGGTGAAGGCTACATGCAGTGAGGTTTTTGATCTATGAAGTTTGACCTTGCTAGCAATGACCTTGGGTGGTCAGGTGGAATTGTTTTACAAGAGCCATGGCCTATTGATTTGCTTCCAAGTGGGTGTGCTGGGGATTGTCATGTTAATTGTGGGTGCCTGAAAGAAAATGGCTCATCTTGGTCGAATTAACAGGCCCCTTGCTGCTAAGTGCACCCTAAATGGGCAGCTCTCTTCTTCTACTTTTCTCCCCCTCAGAAAGCCAGCAATCTTCTAGCCGGCTGTGTTCTAGGAATGCAAAGGAAGATTTGAGGAGACCCATCATCATCACAACCGCCACCACAAGCACCATCACCACAACCGCCACTACTACTTTTGTTGTAACACACAGCTGTCGTGAATTTTCCCAACAGAGCGGAACAGTTGGTATTTAATTTACTTGAACTAATAGGTCACCCTCCTCCCATTTATGCTCATAAAATTAATGAACCTAAGGTCCAAATGATGGCCTAAGAGCTGTGGTCTCTTCATTTCTGCCTTTTTAAAAAACGAAGAGGCTCTAAAAAAGGGTGAAAATATCAATGATCATACACATAGTTCTCCTAGCATCAGGCCATGTGGCTGCATGCTATATTCCTTCCAATGCTGCTTTGTGAAAGAGTACCATGATCACACTGCCATTTGTGACAAGACAAAAAGTACAGTCTTAACACACTACCTGTTAAATTACCTATAAAGCCTGACTTTTTTTAAGGGCAATACTCTCACCCTAGCAATTTAGCAGTTCATGTTTGTTTTGACCATACCATGTTAGCTTTGTCTCCCCGTGATGGAAAGTACACAGTATAATAAAGTAGTACTTACACATTTCACAAATTATCTTGCTCTATTTAGCAAGAGTAACTCTCTCTCTCTTCCTCCACCCGCCAAAAAATTTCTGTAAATGATCTTATAGGTGCTTTGATGCTGAGTGTTGGTCACAGCTCCAGATTGTTTGGCATCACTTTCTTACTTGCTCAGTTTTCCAGCCATACATTATTACGCCCTTTCTAGGGCCTCACAACTCTGAAGACACTCTTTCAGCAGCTGGCAGCATGCTAATCCCAGCAGAGCTCAGTCTGTGCAAGCTTGTAACACCACAGTTCTGTTCCACTGGCTGTGATAGCTGGAGGGTTCCAGGAGTTATAGACACAAAAGGCACATTTCCAAGCTGTGCTAGGAAAGTGGTAGGAGAGGCATGTCATCAGTCAGTTCCCACTGGGGCTAACAAATGCTACATTATAGATTTATTTTCTCCCTGCTCCTGTTCCTTGTTTGATGACAGTGTTGTTCTATGGCACAGGAGATGGAGGTACTATTCCTGCCACTTCCTCCTTTTACCATCTAAGCATGCTGTTGGCAGCAGCTAGGCCCCCCAGAAGGTAGGCTTCACTATAGGATGCCCAGGAATGTTGACTACAGAGCTTGGAGATCTTATTTCAATACTGTTTCGTCTACAGCTTGAAAATGTTATCTTTTGAATTTCCACTCCCATAATTCCTTGAGCCAGCATCTAAGTTTTACAATGACCTCTAGTATGAGTGAAAGTAAATTCTGGGAGCTATGGTCCCAGAAGTGCCTTGGCCCAAATTCAGCTGCTCTACCTGTTAAGAGTCTTTCCTGGTCTGGGATAGGTCAGCCACCCTAATTCCGTCACTGGTAACTTCCCAACTAGATTCGTGCAATGCATTCTAAAAAGGATTGTCCTTAGAAGTAACTCAGTACCTACTGCTAGTTCAAAATACGGCAACCAGATTCCTGACCAGGACATCCTATAGAAACGTATCACACCAGACGTCATACAGATACATGTAAAGAAGTTACACTGGCTTCCAATACAGTTCTGGTCAGAGAATTCAAGTTGCTGGTGATGATATTTAATAAGGTCCTAAATAACTTAGGACTTCTCTATGTCTACACCTGCCCAAGGACTGTGATCTGTGGACTGGACTGTCATCTATATTCTACCATTTGGAACAATACACTATGTGAGGACATGGGAGAGGGCCTTCTTTGCTATGGCACCCAAGTTATAGAATACCTTCCCTTGGTGACTCAAATTAGTTCTAACTCTGGTCATTTCCACACTAGCCTGTTATAGTACTATTATTTCACTTTCAACATCCTATGGAATCCTCCCTAAACTGCAAACCCCAGAATTCCATAGGATGTTGAAAGTGGAATAATAGTACTATAACAGTCCAGTGCAGAAATGGCCTCTGGCTTAATTTGGGCAACATTTAAAATACAGCTTTTTTAAAAAATTAAAGCTTTAGGATTCTAGCTGACTTCACAAAATGTGAAGTGTTTAAAATGTTTTGCCTCTTAACTTGCTAAATAGTTTAATGTGCTTTCGAATTATTCTACTTCAATTATTATCTATTGTTTTATATTTTTAAATTGTTAAAATGGATTTTATTTGTATGTCAGCCTGAGATCCCATGATATAGGGTGAGATATAAAAACTTCAAAAGCAAGTAGTAAGTGAGTAAGTTCTATAGCTGTGGGAAGTATACTTCAAGAACTGTATATTATCACCTTGCTGAAGCCAAAGGCGAGGGGTACAAAAGAACCCTGCAGTAAGAATTGATCCTTCAGACAGTTTGTGCAACCTCTAGAGGACTGACCAGCCCTCCTGAGTGTGCCTGAACTATCCATCTGCAGTGGAAGTGCAATGGGGAAGGATTTATAATCCTAGAGAAAGGAGAAGAACTTTTTTCGCTCTCCTTACCAGAGCTTGGAAATAATAATCATTTTGACTATAACCTCTCAAAAAACCCACCCAGAATGGATGAAGTACATTATGAGAATTATAGTCCAGCCTGTAGAATTTTTAAAACTATTCCTTTCTTATAACAATTTTGGTGCCATTTCTCTTGCCTGGAAAAAGGTAGACCAGTTCTAAGTTGGAAGAGGCCATCCTAGAGGTGCTTGGTTGTTTTGCCATTGCCTCTTAGGGGACAACTCCAGAATAGCACAAGCCCTTTGCTACCCTTCCTGACCAGGCAATATATTCAAAAATGGGTACAAAATGTGTGCATCTCTTAGATACTTGAGGAATGGTATTTCCTAAACTTGCTTAATTGAGGGATTGTCTACAACAGCAGCAATGTATCTAGTCCATATCTGTACTTCAGGTTCACACAGTTCAATAGTAGGAATGTTGGCTTGCGTTAGCTCTAACTACACTTATGTCTGGACTTCTGTACCTTCTGTTCTGCAAGTCCTATTCTATTACAAAGGTGCTATACAGAAAAGTACAGTACCAATTTGCAAGTAATAATGTCATGCCATTTAAAAATAATCTCTTTTTCCCCTCATCATAAATGCTATAGAAGTAAAATATAGGAAAGTAATATAAGAAAATCAAAGGAAGTCTGCCAGCATCACCTTTTAATTCAAGAAGAATAGGCAAAGACGATGGCTGCAATTTTGTTTTACTTTCCTAAGTGAAGAAATATCTCTTCTCTTCACTAAATTTTATTATTTCATCCCCTGCATCCATCGAAGAAAGGGATCAAGCTACTTTATTACAGCCATAACATGCAGAGATTGCTTTAATCTGGGATGGCCCTGTGGCTAAATCCAGCTGTCCCAAGGTCCTAATCCTGCCCTTTAAGTTTCCCCAGATGGCCACACCCCCTACCATATGACTTTGTTGTTTGGTGGTTTCCCTGCATACTTACCAGAATCATAACCTGATTTTAGCGCTTCAGACTGGGACTTGGTAATATTTAAATCTTCAGCTGGAAACCAGCCTCTGCTAGGATAGTATCCAAGATCATACATTGGTGTTGCATAGTGCAAATAACCATCAACTAAGTTACAGTGCATGAAAAACACCCTACATGTGTAGCACAGCTTATGCTTACATGTGTCCCTATCAGGGTTCTGGCCTGGGTGTCCCACCACCAACTCTCAAAATGCCTGTGGTCCTGCCTCTGCATAATTCATTGCTCTTTTTTCAGCTATCAAATCTCAATCTGCCTAATTTTAGTCATGTGGAAAACATCTGCCATATATATACATATGATGATTTTATTTATTTATTTATTTATTTATTTATTTATTTATTTATTTATTTATTTATTTATTTATTTATTGTTTATTTATTTTTAAAGATCCGGCATTGGACTACAAGCCTGGAAACCAGGGTTTGCTCAGCCATGGAAACCCACTAGGTGACTTTGGGTGCATCACATACTCTCAGCCCCAGAAAACCCTGCAAGTTTTCAGATCAAGACTGTAGAGAGGCAAAATGAGGGCATTGCACCCAAAATGAAGAAAATTATTTGCACTTAATACCCTTATATCTGCAGTGGTCACATCCCCTTGATACCTTTACCTGCTCCTTTTCCTTGGATGTCTAAACTCTATATTTCTAAGTGCTCCACTGTAGTTTTAAGTTACATCAATGCTACATATTTGGGGACTGGATTGCACTGGGGGGAGAATTCTTATTTGAGAGAGCAATGGCCTCAATAGCTACCCTTCCTGTTCTCTTTTTATTGATAGGCAAAAACATTTTTGTTCAAGAAATTAATGAGTAACTGCTTGTGAGGAGTCTTTTTATGAGTGTATATATGTTGTCTTGGGCAAGTCACATTCTCTTAACTTACCTGAACAAACCTTTCCAAGAAAACCCCGTGATAGGTTCATTTTTGGGATCTCCATAAGTTAGAAACAACTTGAAGGCAAATAACAATAACATGCTTAACTTTATCATTTGCATGTTTTTTAGTGATTTTACTCTGCATATTATGTATTGTTTTAATATGATTTTAATTATGTCTAAAAATGCATTGCTTTTGCTCTAGCTGATTCTTTTTCTGAGGCACCTTGGGTTCCACTCCAGAAGAAAGGCGGCATACAAACTGACTGATTGAATGACTGATCAACTAAATTTTACCTTCCCCTGTTGCTACACCACTGTTTCAAATACAGTCAGTCCTCTACAAGTGCAGATTTCATTTTTGGGGATTTGATTATTCACAGATGATTTGCTGTCACCTCTGCTGCCTCTCTGTGCCATTTTTAATAGGGATTGCAAGCCTAGTGAGACTGAGAAACTGCGAATGAGGCTTGTAAGTCTCTATTAAAAATGGTGTGGGGCAGCAGTAGAGGTGGCAGTAAGCCCACCAGCCACCTGCTTCTGCCTTGTGAAGGAACCCTGATGCCTCAAAGGAATCCATGGTGGGCTGAATATGGTGATCATACTTTTTTGTTTGTTAAATATGGTTTAGGAGGGCCTAGAGTTATTCACAGTGTTTCCACTTTCAGGGGGGTCCTGTGCCCCTAACCCTAGTGAATGTGGAGGGATGACTGTATATGACCTTCTTACTTGTGTGCTTTTTTTCAAAAGCCTTAGATGTGTACCTGTGCCCAGGCAACTTATGCTTCACCTGCTTGCCAGTTTCAGGAGATATGAAACTGTTATTTTCATAGGGAAAGGCGAGCTCAGTGATCTCTTTCCATCCCTGTTCAGTTCTCAAACCATTGGAAGATGTCTAGAAGTATGTGAGTCACAGAGAGTCAGCATGGTTTAGTGGTTTGAGACGAGGGTCCAATTCCCTGCTAGGCCATGGAAACTCACTGGGGGACCTTGTGCACATCAGACACACAACTCCAGAAAAGCCTGTGATAGGTTCACCTTAGAGTTGCCATAAGTCTGAAATGACTTGAAGGCACACAACAACAATGTGAGTTACCACATGAGCTGCCAATCCCGCCCGGCCGTTTAACCACAGGACACCTTTAACCACAGGACACAGTGTACTTCAGGTAGCACCAGGATGAGCATATAGATGAAAGAAGGAATTGGTTTATGAAGAAGCAGGCAGTGAAACTTTGAAATACTGCAGGCCTAGCAGGAGTGGAAGATACAATTTCACCTCTACTTAAGGCAGAAAAATGTCTTGGGCCAATACAGAATGTATGTGTGTGTGTGTGTGTGTCCTCTGAAATCTTTTGCTATTAGCTACAATTAGGCAGATGCTACTGAGACAGAAAAGTTTCCCCAAAGGGCAGCAATTATTTTTCTAAAGTTTTCTTTTTGTATCCTCTGAGATTCATTTCTGTGCAAAAAACACCCATCTTACCTTGGCCAGGCCAAAATGGTTTGGCAAGAGCAATAGGGATCTCTTGACGATGCACAACAGATGCAGTGAGGAGTTAATAGTTGGTTGCAAGTGATTAGTTGAGTATCAGGACATTCTGCAGCCACCAATATCATGCCAGCAATGTGTGCATGTGTTCACTCTTGCCGAACAGAACTCAAGCTTTGGTTGCAGCCTCCCAACGTTATCCCAAAGCCCTTGTGTTTGGCATTTCTGGGCTTTCATACAGCCAGAACACATGTCCATAAGCTGAACAAACTGCATGGAATCAAGGCCGCAAGGGGCATATTAGGAATTCAATATTAGCTTTCTAAAATAGCTAATAATTAGCCACAGCTCTTTTCTCCTTCGCAACAGCTGGTGACATGAAAGTGATTAAATTTCTAATGAACCGATTAGAGTTACTGAATGCATTAAATAACAGGGTTTTTCATCAACAGTTTATTGATTCCAGCAAGACAGGTCTGATTGTAACCCTTCTTTTTTTAAAAAAAAAATAAATAAAAACAAAAGCTAAAACAAAAACCAGTAGGTTAGTAAGGAAATCTTCTTATAGCTGGTGTATCAATGTGAAAAAGAAATGTGCATGTGTTTAATCTAGGGCTGTTCTCATGGGAGTGCCTGAATATAGTTCAAAACAGTAAAATAAAATCAAAGGTGGCTATCTGAGGTGTCTTAAGAGAAATTGGAGCTATATTTCTCTGGTAGATTGGCTCTTGTCTTACAGCTGGATACCAGTCTCACTCTTTTTTTGGGGTAGCATTTATTTTATGGGAAAATGCAGGTTTAAATTGTTCACTCAGGTTTTTTTCCACATTTCTCACATTTTGCACACTGTTGAAATAGTTGCAAGACCACATTGTACCAGTTAAAATGGAAACTACTCTTACATGCTGAAATTCCATTTTATTTAACAACAACAACAATATGAAAAGACTGACTACAGTGCAGAATTTGGAGAAGTTGAAAGTATACACAGAGTTCCTCAGCCAGGCAGGCCACAAAAAGTAATTTTACCTAGCTCCATTTTGATGAGAAAAGTATTTTAGAATGAAATGGCCTACAAACACCTAATGATGGCATCTGAGAACTTTCAAAGCCACATCCTTCCATCATGGCTTAGCATGAACAACATAGAAAGCAGTCTTATACTGAATCAAACAACTGGTCTTTTCCTGCTCTGCTACCAGAAATCTTTTCAACTGGTGGTGCCATGGGTCTTCTGTATACAAACCATGTGCTCTGTCACTGACCCAGACCTCCCTCCTTTCAATGTGTGGCCCAAATTTTACCTTGGCCATGGTCATGGACTTCTGGAAAGTCACCCTCCCTCAGTATCTGATTCTCTACCCATCAATTTAATATAGGCATATAACCATCCATAGAAGGCAGCAAGGGTTTCTGAAATTTGTGTAAACAGCTTTTATACAAAGGTGTGCTGACTCTTTGATAGAAGCTCCATTTAGAACAATAATTCTTTATGACAATCCATTTAAGCCCCTTCATGTGCTTTCCTTTTACTTCCTCTCGTTTGTCATCTCTTCAGGCTCATTCCCCCAAGTCTTCCTCTTCCTCACATGGAATCTCCTTAAAATCTAGGATGTAGGAAAATCTCTTGAGAAACTTGCCTTCCTATTTAAGGGAGGTAGAGCTAGAACAGCAAGGGAGTGCAGTTCAGTGGCAGAGTGCATGCTTTGCATGTATGAGGCCCTGGGTTCAATCCCTAGCATCTCCACTTCAGAATGCCAATATGGTATAGTGGTTGAGCATTGGACTATGAACCCTGGAGACCAGTGTTTGATTCCCTGCTCTGCCATGGAAACCCACTGGGTGACCTTGGGTACATCAAACACTCTCAGCCCTAGAAAACCCTGTGATGGGGTCACCTTAGGGTCACCATAAGTCAGAACTGACTTGAAGGCACACAGCAAGGGCTAGAACCTCTGTTGTCTCACTTCCTTTATGTTCTTCTAATGTGAGCAAGTCCTTCAACTCGTCTCAAGGATTTTGATTTTGACGTTGTCTTTAATGTTCCATGTTCTCTCCCTGTACCCATCTGATTTCTAGTGGTATCATTCCATGACCCTTCTTTCCACTTCAGAAAGGAAGTAGACTAGGACTGGGAAACCTGTGACCTTCCAGATGATGTTGGACTCCAGTTTCCATCAGCCTCAGCCAGCATGGCCAATGGATGATGGCAGCTATCTCCTTGAAATGCAATTCAGCAGGCCACAGGCCACCCTTGGATCAGCCAATATATCTGCCACATGATCACATCCCACGGTATTTTTTTCCTCATAGGAATAGCAGTGGACAGGCAGAGGGGATGGGTGTGTGGGGGGGAGATAATCCAGAAATATAGATCAGAAATGTAGTAGGTAGGACTGGTGACAGCCTTCCTTCTCTTTGCACAGCTTTCCTAATGAATCTGCTCCCCTGAAGGGCTTCTAGAGTAGGGTAGGAAATCTCATTTCAGATCAGGTTCCTTCCCAGCTGCTTATCCTAAAGAGGAGGAGGAGGAGGAGGAGAAGGAGGACTTGTGTTGGAGCTGGGAAATGGTAAATGTACCATTTAAAGACATGATATGGGGTGGACTTCTGTGTGGGATTTATGTATGTTTAAGCACCATAGTTACAGGTGCTATACAGTGAATCCCTGCCCAACCCGTTCAATCCTCACTTAGCAGGAAGCAGTCACTGCAGCTGATGGAAGTCCATTCCCCTGTCACTCAGGAAGCAACTGGCTACTGCTTTCATTGCCTCCCATGAACCATCTAGATTGCAACACGAAGATTCAGGGTCCCCGTCAAAATTCCCCCTTGACTGGAGTTTGCTTGTGCAAGAGGTGGGTGGGAACATCCGTCAACAGCTTCCCAATTGACAGGGGAACAGACCCCCATCAAATACAGTGGCTGCTTCCTGGTAAATCAGGGGACTTTCACAGTCTCTATATCAGTGGTTCTCAACCTGTGGGTCCCCAGATGTTTGTGGACTTCAGCTCCCAGAAGCCCTGAGCATTGACCATAGTGGCTGGGGCTTCTGGGAGCTGAAGTCCACAAACATCTGGGGACCCACAGGTTGAGAACCACTGCTCTATATAGTTCCTAAACTAGAGGTTACATTCTGACTGTGAATATGCAGCAGTCAGTAGTGCCAAATTCATGGTTATTCATTTGCAACTGCCACGGAGGATTCCGGCCATGTTTGGATCTCTATATTAGAGCTCACTGGGTTGGTTGCTGTCTCATTCCTACTGACCAGCAGTGATTGCCTGGGCACTTTGACACAGCATAATTATAGTCCTGTGATAGCACTTTAACTGATATGGCTTCAGCCTATGGAATCCTAACATTTTTAGATCTATGAGGTACTTAGGGTTCTTGGCTAGGAAGCTCTAGTGCCTCCCCACACTATGCATCCCAGGATTATGTAGGATGTTGTCATGGCAGTTAAAGCACTACAATTGGGTAGTGTGTAAGAGGGTCCATGTAGGACTGTACACCACCCACAAGTTTGCATGGAAATACCAAGAGCCTGCAAACTGCCATTTTTAATCCTCTAACCTTTCTTAAGGAGGCCAGGAAAGCTTGCACAGTTATGCCTTCAGTCTGGAACCATGGCCCCATGATTAGTCATTCTGAATCTATCAGGAACAATCTGGGAAAGGGACATGAAACCTATTTCATGTGGACTGCTTTGTGTTACAGTACAAATTACTTCTGTCAGACTTCAGGCACCAGGATTTCAGCTTTTTAGACAACCGTATTCTGTATCCTTTGCAATTTAATCTTCTACAGCGGAAAACCTTCCCTGCTTTTTTTTAAAGCCTGTTTTAAGAGCCTATTTCCACAGGGCTGAAAAAATACGCTGCTAGGATAAGGTTGCTGAGAATGCTGTTATTTGATTTAAAAGTTAGTTCAGATTCTTGGTGGTAGATCCATATCTAACTCCCCTCCTTCACTCTGCCCTGCAGCATGCACTTAAACTTCAGCAATGCTAAATATTTTCAAGGTATTTGTTGGATCTCCATGAGGATAACAACAGCTCACATTGGGGCAGAGGTTGCTTTCAAAAGTTGTGTTCCAACCTTCTATGACCATCCAAGCTCCCTTACAAGGTTCTGGCCACTGGTGGTCATTGGGCAAGCAACTCAACTGGCCCATCAAGGGTACATTTCCCCCAGTATTCTTCAAAATAACCTAGTGCCACCATCAAGTTGTTTACAGGAAGTAGTAGGGCTCTCCCTTTATCCTGTGGAGTAGGAACAGGGGGGCGAGCGGGCGGTGCATGCTGGGTGGCATTTGGGGGAGCTGCCACCACTCCTTGCCTGCCACTCTGTGCGCCATCACTCCTCCCATGCACACCATCGCCCCAACCCACTCACACCAAGCTATGCCACTGCCTTTATTTACTGGGGTGTGTAATTCAAAACTAGTCCATGGGGTGAGATATACAGTACTTATTTGAGGAGCTACCAATAATTAAATCAGTGCCAGAAAAAAGGAGTAATCTGATAAGGAATAAGAAATAGCAGTTCTGATAAGACTATATACATGTTACCCATTTCTAGCTTAAGATGCAGACACATGTTAATGCAGAAGTGAACATGGGTTCACAGGAGAGATTGTGAGCAAGTAATGAAGAAACCCAATGCATGAACCAGAAGTGAGTACTAAAGGAATCCAATGCATAATCAAAGGCTTGAATTATTTTGGAAATGACAAGTTACTGAGACAGTTTTACAATGTTCAATATACAGCTATGGAGGGAAACAACCCTCTAAGGACCTCTTGGAATTGTTTTATTTCATTACAGTGCTCAATTTGTTTGTAGAGAGTAGAGACACCCACCCTCCCACCATCACCACCCCCTGCTGGATCAAGGCAAGGCCATTCAAATTTCTGCATGTTCTCCTGTGTCAAAGGCAATTTTTATTTTCCTTTTACAGTCAATTAGAATTTGGCCTATGACCCCCCACCTCCTCCACCCTTCTCCAAAGCCATCCTGCTGAGATGTTGATGAGATCGCTTGACCACCTGGAGACATGAGGATTCATCATTATAGACAGGAATTAAACCCTACCACCTCTGGTTAGTTTGAATTTGCTGAACCCAAAGGATGGGAGAGGAGCAATGCACACGTGCATGTGTCCATGTGTGTGCACAGTCCATTAAAAAGAAATTAGCTGTCCATTATTTCCTCTGTTCTACTTTTTCCCACCTTGTGCAATTGGACCATAGGCTTTGTCCCTTAAACTTGCACTGTGCGTTTGCAAACCATGGGCTGTAGGGCACAGATGAACATTACTCCCAGGCACTCAGAAGCACCCATGAGAGTCCTTCCTTGTTACACAAGGAAGTACTTTGGAACCCTACTGTGCTTTGGCTCTAGCCCAGCAAAAGGAAACTGAGAACATGCTAAAACCCTATACTGATCTCTGGCTCCTGCAGCAATATGCCAGTTTTCCTTCTGCCCCTCCTGTCACCTTTCTTATCACGAAAAAGTTGATGCAACAGTGCTTTCCCTACAGTATAGCCCTACACTGCAATAGTAACATTGCTATTATTCCACTTTAATAACTGTGACAACATGCTTTGGAATCCTGGGATTGGCAGTTTAGAGAGGGACACTTAGCATTCTCAGCCAAAGAGCTTGTGGACCTTCCGAAACTACGAATCCCAGGTTTCTACAGGATAAAGCCACAGTAGTTAAAGTAGAATGATAGTGCTATAACTGTGCAGTGTGATTGGGCTCTGATGTTGCTTTTCCCTTTGCCCATGGGTAGAAGCACCAGAAATTGTGCTGCAAAAGGTACAAATGTGAATTTTAAAAAATTCAATGTGATTGTTTGATTGATTACTAATTATGCTTCTATTCTGTCTTTGCATCCATGAGCCCCAAAGGGTGTACATATCCCTCCTGCCCTACCTCCTCACAACCACCCTGTGAAGGTGTGTCAGCTGAAGTGCCCCTAACTATGCCTTTGGCATATTTTATGACTCTACTGTCAATAATTTAAAAGGGAAAATACATGTATATCCTGGATATGTCCCTTGCCAAGGACATATTTCCTTTTACATTAGTCCAATTCTAATCATTTTTTCAGGCAGACTTAGTTGTTTTTCTTCTTCCCTGGTTTTTTTGCACGCCATAAATGAAATTACCTAGAAGATTATAAAATTTTGTTTTATCATAGTCTGTTAAGATTCAGATAGTCGAACCTTCTTAGCAATCAAAACACAACTAGTAAGCATCTACAAGCACCCACATAAAAGTTGGTTTATGCTTTTGCTATTGTGTGTGTATCTATCTTGGAATGTTCCCATGGCTGCAACTTGCACTCATTTACTTAGCAGTTTCCTCCTGTGGTGCATGCTGGTCTGTGACCATAATGAAGTTTATGTTTATGCAGTTCAAGAAGAAAGCCAGTGACTGACCCAAAGTCATCCAATGAATTTCATGGCTCAGTGGGGACTTGGAACCTGGATCTCCCAAATCTCTTTCCAGCACTTCCGTGGCTACACCACATTGGTTCTCAGACTTTGTTTTGTTCCACACCATCACTGATAGACCATTCCAGCCACCTCACTCATCACCTGTAGCCAGAATGAAGTAGGCACATCATACACAGGAAAAGCCAAATTCACCCAAGAGACACTGAAATGTCAGCTACACTCTCATGATATTACAGAGGTGGGGAAAGCAGGCCCCCAATGTAACTGGTGCCAGAATCCTCTGAGTGAAATACATGAATGTGCAAATGTGACTTAAGCCAAATGTTTGTGCTTTTAGATGAGAGACATGGGCCATTTCCACACTACACTGTTAGTCTACTTTCAACATCCTGTGGAATTCTGGGGCTTGTATTTTACTGAGACCAAAGAGCTCTCTGGCTGAGAATTCTAAATGCCCCTCCCTAAACTGCAAATCCCAGAATTCCAGAGGATGTTAAAAGTGGAATAACAGCACTATAACAGTATAGTGTGGAAATGGTCATGGAGTTATTCTGCAGCCCTTTGCACAATGTCCTCAGCCCTCCCCGCTACCTTCGTGCTGCCAGCAGATTTCAAGTCCTGGGCAGGGCTGCTGCTGCTGGGCAGAGGGGAAGGCACTGAGAACGGAGGCAATCCCAACAATGAAGATAGGCAGCTCTGTGGGGAGAAGAGTAAACCCTCGGTCTCCTTCCCCACTGGAGGCCTGATCAGCTGCATGTTCACCACTGGAAATGCCTTCCCTCTCCATCCCCTCCCACTGGTAACCAGCAGCAGTTTCTCCCAGGACCTGGAAACTGCCACAAGTTCACCTGCCTGATGTAAGATCTTAGCCTGGAAGCTCTGTGTTTTTACAATAAGCTGGGCAGAGGGCCATTTGTCTGTGGAAATCTGAACTTGAGATCACAGGGAGAAAATAGGGGCATTGTCCCCTTCAATGAGAATTTTACACCCCATGACATTTTCCTTCAGTCCCACATCTCTAGCACTGCGGTAATTTAAAATTGCAGCTGAGTGTTTGGAACTATAGTTAACAGCATCCAAAGAAAAGGGGCGTGCAAAATTATCAAGAGAATTCAAACACAGCAAATATAAGAGTTCTACATGTAAACACTTTTCAGTGGCCATTTCTGTCCTACACTGTTATAGTGCTATTATTCCATTTTTAACATCCTATGGAATTCTGGGGTTTGTAGTTTACTGAGGCCAAAGAGCCCTCTGGCTGAGAATTTGAAATGCCCCTTCCTAAACTGCAAACCCCAGGATTCCATGGGATGTTGAAAGTGGAATAATAGCACCACAACAGTGTAGGGTGGAAATGACCAGGAATAATAGCACTACAACAGTGTAGGGTGGAAATAGCCAGTGTCTCATTCTCTGTAATGCTAAAAATTTGGGGACAAGAGGAAAATTTCATGAGGGTCAGAATTATTATCTGGGAGGAAAACACCCTCATTCTGTCTCTCCTGTAGCTATAGCCCTGATTGCATACAGTGGCTCTCTTGATATCCTGAGATAATGTAAGGAAGATTCAACCACTTCAAAAGATGCACTACCTATGTCCTAAAAAAAACCAAAAACTTAGCAGCTTAATGGAGCCAAACAAAAAGTAGAAACAGTCGACAAGGGCATAATCACACTTTTGTCTGCCCCACCCGGTAGCAAAGCCCCATGACAAGCATCTGTGTTGAACTGCTGTATTCAGGAAGAATATTTGGGGGATGGAATTCTATCTCCCTACTTCCCCAAATCACCACTGGATAGGTTGTTGATATAATGGGATTTCCTTCGGTCTCAGTAAGATTGGCTGTTTGGGACTGTAATGAAAACACTAACAGATGCTATATCTGAGATGAGCTTCCTGAGATGTCCTGGGAGGCATTTTGGAACAGTTCTGCTAAAGATGCCACCATTTACAAGAAGCGGTAAGAGACAAAGCCAATTCTGTTAATTCTGCTTGATATTATTCCCTCTTGGAACTTGCACATACAAAGCAGAGCCCAAATATATTTGCTCAATGGTTGATTTAAACTGCTTTTAGACAGCCAAGTAACTCATATAGTGGGAAGCAGAGAAAACATTATACAGGGCAGAAACGTTATGCAGGGCAGATAGGCAGGCCTATAATCTTTTGTGTTGTTCTTTCACAAAAGGCATGTGGAGCACACATAATAATGAGCACACAATAGTTAATCCAGTTTCTAATCCCAACTAGAGTAAATCTATTGAAGTAAAGTAATTTACACAAGCCTTGACTTGACAAATTCGCATTGGTTTACTAAATTTATTCTTGCTAGGATTAACAAAGGGGCTTAGGGGAGAAAGCAATCATTTAAACCATTCTATAGCAAGAAACTTGGTTATGCTGACTTACTGTTAGGGCCACAAGGGAGAAGCACAAGTAGCAGCACAGAAGTCAATGTTATTTCTCCCTCTTAATTTTGCCTTTTTACAAGCTGCAAAAAGGCAATGGGAAAGAATAACTGGTTTGTTGGTTCATTTGTGAGATTTATGTCCCATCTTTCCTCTAATGAGCTAAATCCAGCACAAGCAGTCTTCTTCCTCATTTTTATCATCACAACAAATACCTGTGAGGTCAGTTAGACTGAGATAGTGATGGGCCCAGGGTCACCCTGAGAGCCTCATGGACAAGTGGGGATAGCCAAAGCCCACATCTCATCTTTTTCTTCTGTCTTTGACCAAACCTGTGATACAATTTGTAAGAATCAGACAACCAGAGACACTTCTGCTTAGTTAGAAACTCACTTTGAGTGCAAAGCTACATCTTTGGGAGAGGTACAGCAGATGCTTTTTTCAGGACAACATTATAAAAAATGAATATTGCTAGCCAATGTGAATATCATAAGGATAATGACAACAACATTTTTTGGCCTGTTCTCTCATGATTTCTAAGGAAAGCTGTAGTTGCCAGGCACAGAGGAAAGTTCCCAAAAGACTTCCAGCAGTGGGGAGCAAGGCAGAGCTATGTTAGTTTGTTGCAATAAAAGCATCCTATGATTGATCGGTTTTTATTCTGCATATAAATAGACTCTAGCCCATTCCATCAGATACAACTGCAACCAAATCAGTTGCAACCAGAAAAACGCAACCTACAGTCAATCCCCATTATCCAGTATATTGTTTAGTGCACTAAAATCATTGAAACCATCTTGTTACATAGTGCTTCAGGCACTTTTTGTGAAGAAGATGACAAATAAATCTCTAAATCAATCACTCCATCCAGGACTAGTAAGAAGAGTAAGGTAATCAAGAGATTAAATCTGTGCCAATTTTTAACTTACAGAATAACAGCATGGGGAATGTCTGAATAGGATAGGGGACATGGCATATGGGGAAGAGATTAATCTTCTCTTCATGTACCATAATCCCAGTGCAAATCCCCACCCCAGTTACGATGCACTGGAGGAGGAAATATGACATTGTAGCAAAGTTTGGCCTCCTACTGTGGTATCTAGTCATCTCAGCACCAGCTGTGGCTGGTGACCCCCCTATCAGTAGCATGGTGAAATGGCTCTGGGTTTTAGGCCATTTCTGCACTACACTGTTATAGTCCTATTATTCCACTTTCAACATTCTATGGAATTCTGGAGTTTGTAGTTTATTGAGGCCAAAGAGCTCGTTGGCTGAGAATTCTAAATGCCCCTCCCTAAACCGCAAACCCCAGGATTCTATAGGATGTTGAAAGTGGAATAATACCACTATAACAGTGTAGTGTGGAAATGGCCTTAGTCTAGACTGCAAAGGCACTGAAGGTGCTGAACCCTCAGATAGCTCCTATAAAGTTCAGACTAAAACCTGGGAGATTCACTCTCCCACTCATATGCAAACCACCAGCCACACCTGCTCAGAACTCCACACCTTTGCTTCCTTTTAAGAGAGTCCTTGGTATCAAAGAAGGAATTGGGCATACCAACAAACTGTGAGTTACCTTAAGTTTTGGTTCTGGTTCTGGGGAAAGAAAGAAAGAAAGAAAGAAAGAAAGAAAGAAAGAAAGAAAGAAAGAAAGAAAAGGAGGTGGAAAGTATATTTGGACAGCAGCTCCCTTCAGCTTTAGCTTGCATCCAATAATAGAGGAGAGGTGGGAGCTAGAGTCCAAACATTTGGGATGGGAACTAGAGTCCAAAAATTTCTGGAGGGCATCACTGTCCCACATGCCCAGTCCCTGGTGTATGAGAAAGTCTACAGAGTCTTCTGAATGAGGTTTTACACTCAATACAACAATGGTGGAAGTGAGTTCTGTAGCATCGCTCCAGCATGCCTACAGTCTGGACAACCTTATTTGAACATGGATATACTCTTTCCACAGCTAAATGAACGTCTCTCTCTCACACACACACGTGCACACACAGCCTACACCCAAGTCCTAAAAGCAACTGAACTGTGAATTGCTCTGCAAATCTCATATTTCTAGAGCTTAGAAAAGTGACTTTTTTGGACTATGTCTCCCAGACCCTATGCTGGCTAGGGGATTATAGGAGCTGTACTATAAAATGGAAAGCGGGGGGAGAAGTCCTCTGGCACTCTGAAGACCAACATGTGGAAATTATTTAAGCATGAGCCTTTGAGGATTAAAATCTCTTTCCTCAAATGTATTGATGGAATACAATATCCAAGTTTCAGGTATATATGCTCAGTTACACAGTTGTAGGGTTGGGATGAGATTGAATGGGACACAAAAATGACAATAAAGTAACTTTTCCAAACTCTACTTACTGTGTTAGTCAGAAGATATCAGGGGGGTAATGGAACATTTACCAATCCCAGTGTCATATCAACACATTATCACAGGTGCCTTTCTCTTCTATTTATGAAAGATATGATCAGATGGAGCTAGAGAGATGAGTTCAGGGCTAACCTTTTTATCATGTTTAATCAGCATGAATTCCACATGGCCGTCAGGAATTTGAGATCTGTAAGCTTTGCTTATATCACATTTCCTACTGGAAATCCCTCCAGCTGGCTCGATGCAGTAATAGGTACCATTTAACCAGCTAATGAAATTCACATGTAACTGTTGGGAAGATAATTGACACGTTTTAGATTTTGTGATATGTGCCGACTCTTGTGCAGCTGGATGTGTATAAACTGCAGCAGCAGCAGCTGTAATTTTAAGACATTTTTCAAAGATAATTCTTTAACTCTTGTGTGTGCTAAGCAAACAAATGGATTACGTTTTCCTCCTACAAGGAGCTCATTTTCCCACCTGAGCGATGTGGGAAATGGTTGCTTGGATCGTAATTAAAGCAAAAGATGAAATTCTCCTCTTTGCACAGGAAAAGCATGCCGCTGGGCTAGTTTTATACCATCATGTGAGAAGAGAGGTGAAGCCAACAGGTGCAATTCTAACTTTTTATTGCCATGTTTGGCTGAAAACAAACCAAAGAGCTGAGTAGAAGGGGGAAAGGGTGGAAAGTATTGTCATATATACCAGGAACCCATTAACCCCCATTAATACTTCTTTTCACTTCCCCCATCCTCCTCCCTGAGAAGTGGAGTCTCCTCACAGCAGTACCTGTGAGGCATCTGAGGGACAGTATTGGCAGTTTGTTTCTTTTTATTGTGCTTCAGTTCTGGAAGGAGATTTATTACCTCATTTGGACTGAATTCTTCTTTTGCTCAGTCAAGAGAAATCTTTTTATGTTGGGGTAAAAGAAGAGCCAAGGATCTCTTTCAGCACAGGGACTGAACTTCTCAGGGGCCACTTACCGGTGCTGGGTGGGGAAGTGGGGGAAAGACAAAAAAAAAAATGGTGAGTCAAAAAAATGGCTAGCATATTTTAGCTCAGCTAGTAACTAAGCCTTAGAAAAGGCAACTCTTCCTATTTAAAGTCCATATGGAAACTGGGGAACTACCTAATAGTGTGTTTCCCTGGCTTCTGGGGGTTCCCGTGGGGACACCTTGATTTGGTCCAAAAATGCTAAGATTGGGAAGTTAGCAGAGCACTGGCTATAGCAAAACAAGGTGCAGGGTAACCCAGCAGAATCTTTTACCCAACTTTATGGGGTCAGGCCAAGCAAAAAGCCAGACAAATGTACAAAATAAATGAATTTTGTTAAATAAGTATAGTATCATGTACCAATGTACTCACTCACTCATGTACACAAGGCCTATTGAGAAGGAAAAGAAGTGAAAAATGGATAGGCGATATAGCAAAGGGAATGTAGAGGCAATGATACTGCACCTATCCTGAAGTCTTTGGTCCGGCAAGAAGAACGAAGCTCAACGAAGAGACAGCTGAGGGGATCACTCAACTAACAGAGTGCCAGTCTGCTAGCGTGGCAAGAAGTTCCCTCTAGGACTACTTATACAGCAGAATGTACCTTGAGGGAAGGCCCTCTCCCAGGAAGAACAATGGGCAAAATGAAGGAATGCCATACAATGGCAAGTGGGTTGCAGTATTGTTTCAGGTAGGGTTGCAGTCAAGTAGGGTTGCAGCATTGGTTTATGTAGATGGACCTCGCTTTATAGGATTTTTCCATAGTCAAAGTTGGTCAACCTGGGGAAAACATGCTAATCCCCTCAAGTTAGCTACTCTTGGCTGAGTTTATGTGGATGCGTATAGTCTGAGGTCTCCTTGGGCTACGTGACTGGGGATTTTTCTGGTCTTGACCTGATTTCAGCCTCTTTGCCTACGTGCCCATCCGGGCAACCTCTCTGGCATGGTGGGTATATTTGATACCAAATTTATTGTCCCTGGGATAGGGTATGGCAGTGGGGTAACAAGTGGTAGGGGCCTAGCCATTTGGGGAAGCCAAGAGCTGTAATGGGACCCATGGAGGGCCAAATCTGGCCCCAAGGACTGAGATTTCTCACCTCTGGTCTGTAAGTCTACAGGTGGAATTATCAAGTTTCTACTTTGAATAGTCTTCAGCTTGCATCCACCTTAAGGGCGATTCATTCAATATGTCTTCGGTACCTTGTGAATACATTTGTTTGAATATAAATTTAGAAGGCTTTAGAAGACAGAGCTGGAGAAGCAGGACACATCATTGTGTCCATCTTTTGGAAATCTACCTTCTTGTCTTTGAAAGGAGTTGTCTTCTCTTTGAAAAGGGTTGAGCATCACTCTGCTTCTACCTCCTAAGGAACAAGAGTTGTCATTTCTCACTCTGGAGACTGTGTCTGTTTCTTCATCACTATGGTGATAAATTAGGCATTGCACAAGAATTGTTCATTTAACAATAATTGCACCATTCCAGGCATGGACAGAAAGGTGATGCAGAAGTACAGCTCTCCACTGGTCATGAGTGTTACATGGAAGGGACTTGTGAAAGAAAGTATAAACATTTATCTGGGGGTTATTCTTTTGCAGAAAGTATAAACATTTATCTGTGCGTTATTCTTATGGGAGGATTGTTCTAGTGGTGAACCCACCCCCAACTCAGGGAAGGGGGAGTTAAGTCCTTGCTTTATTCCTCCCTGATGTCCTTTGCAAGCACCCCTACAAATCTGCTCCAAAGGTTTGGGGACTCTCCAAAACATGGGAGGTGGCACAGGAGACTGCAAGAAAATGGAAAATATCCATTTTATTTCTCTCTCTCTCTTCTCTCTCTCTCTCTCTCTCTCTCTGTGTGTGTATGTGTGTGTGTGTGTCACATATACATGTGGGCACTCACACTCCTGTATGACTAGCAGCCTCTGCAGGATTATCAGCTCTTTTGTAAATGGAAGAAGTCCTTCTATTTGGGATACATTCTGACCTATAATAGCCATCTTCATTTGAAAACAGTAATCAGTTCTTTATATTGTGCAGAGGATATGTACGCAGATTTGTGAGCCTGCTGTGGCTTGGAAAAGTCTGGACCAAGAGTTTATTTAAAGAGGGCTGAGTGGGTTTTGCTTTTTGTTTTGTTTTGCTTTGGAATGGATTTTGATAATAGCAGGATATTGTGGAGGCAAAGCAGAATGAAATTTTGTTTCCTCCTGCAATTTAGTGCACGAACCCAAACAGGATTCATGGTTTGAATTTATTACCTAAAGGTTCTTCATGAAATTAGTCAAGTATATTCACATTTCTGCTTCCTCCTGCATTTTCTGCATTCTTTCTCTGCAAGATATGAATTTTCACTTATTCCCCCATCCTAAATCCCTGATTACTTTTTAAACAATCATACATCCCACATAGTTACTAGACAGTCTTATCCAAAAAAAACCCACTTCTTTATAGCCCATCAATTTCTATAAAAAAAAGTAGTTCACCAGCAATGGTCTACATCTTCTAGCTGTTTTGATCTCATAGAAATTATAGAAATCATAGAAATGTAGAGTTGGAAGAGACCACACAGGCCATCCAGTCCAACTCCATGCCATGCAGGAACACCCTCAAAGCATTCCCGACAGATGGCCATCTAGCCTCTGCTTAAAAACGTCCAAGGAAGGAGACTCCACTACACTCCGAGGCAGCATATTCCACTGCCGGACAGCCCTGACCGTCAGGAAGTTCTTCCTGAGGTTCAGGTGGAATCTCCTTTCCTGCAGCTTGAATCCATTGCTCCTTGTCCTGGTCTCTGGAGCAGCAGAAAACAAGCCCTCTCCTTCCTCTACCTGGCATCCCTTCAAATATTTAAACATAGCTATCATGTCCCCTCTTAACCTTCTCTTCTGCAGACTAAACATACCCAGCTCTCTAAGTCTGTCCTCATAGGGCATGGCTTCCAGGCCTCTCACCATTTTGGTCGCCCTTCTCTGGACTTGCTCCAGCTTGACCATGTCCTTCTTGAATTGGGGTGCCCAGAACTGGACACAGTATTCAAGATGAGGTCTAACCAAAGCAGAGTAGAGTGGTACCAGTACCTCCCTCAATCTAGACACCATACTCCTATTGATGCAGCCAAGAATTGCATTGGCTTTCTTGGCTGCCGCATCACACTGCTGACTCATGTTCAGCTTGTGGTCTATTAAGACTCCTAGATCCCATTCACACGTACTGCTATCCAGCCACTTGTCCCCCATCCTATATTTCTGTATTCCATTTTTTCTACCTAAGTGTAGGACCTTACACTTCTCTCTGTTGAATTTCATTTTGTTAGCCTTGGCCCAGCTCTCCAATCTATCCAGGTCATTTTGAATTTTGATCCTGTCCTCTGGCGTATTAGCAACCCCTCCCAATTTGGTGTCATCTGCAAATTTGATGAGCATTCCTTCATCCAAGTCGTTGAAAAAAATATTGTACAGTACTGGGCCCAGGACAGAACCCTGTGGCACCCCACTAGTCACTTCTCTCCAGGATGAAAAGCAGTCATTGGTGAGCACCCTTTGGGTTCGGTCGGTCAACCAATTACAAATCCAACTAACAGTAGCCCTGTCCAGCCCGCATTTTACTAGTTTCTTTGCAAGAATGTCATGAGGAACTTTGTCAAAGGCCTTACTGAAATCGAGGTATGCTACATCCACAGCATTCCCTTCATCTATCAAGCTACAATCCTCAGGCAGCCTGGCCACTTGTAATAGATTATGGGATTTGTAGTCCAAAATATCTAGTGATCCAAACATTCCCCACCTTTGGTCTACAGTATGCTTTCTGATAGCCTCTGAGGTTACAACCAATTTAGTGGGAAATGTTGAAGATGAAGTAATGGAGTATGAATCATCAAAATCAGAATGTTGTTCTTTCTGTTTTTGAATAAAACCGTGCTAAATATATAGGCAATGGGAATGGGAAAGTGTTTATGAATACATATGTCAGATCAGCCATGAATATTGTTACCCGGATTTCTGGGGTCCTGTGGGGGACACTTTAATGTGCTCAAATTAATGGGGGATGGGAGCAAGAGCACAAGCTAAGCAATACAAGAGGCAGGGCAACTTAGCGAGATCTTGAACCCAATGTCTGTGGGGTCAGGCCGAGTCAATAATCAAAACAGAAGTAAATTAAAATTGTTTTTCTTTATTTTGAAACACAGTCAAAACATATGTATGCAGACACTCACGCAGACCTAATGAAAGAAAGGTAGAAGTTGGATAGAGGGTTTTTGAGAGGGATTTTTCAGGGGAAATACTACACTTGATCCTGAAGCCCAGTTTATCTGAAGAAAAGTCTGTTGAAGCGGAGATTCTCAGCACGTGGAAGCTGAGGGCTCGTCAAACGGAGCAACAGCAAGGCGGGATGGAAGTCAGAGCGATCCAAAGAGATGCTCAAAATCAGGGGGTCTTATCGGGGAAAATGTACCTGTAGGCTAGTCCGTCCCCGGGGAAAACAATGGGTTTCAGGCTGGAAACAAAGCCTCCAACAGGTCAGTACTTTGCATGATTGAATTATGACAGCATTGTCAATAGCGTAGCCAGTATGCAAACGCGGAGTGCTTGACAGTTGGATATTCAGCTCGTCAAGCTGCCTGCTCGGGGCAGGGGATCTTTTGTAAATGGCATCCATACATAATGTGATCTTAAAAGGGTACTTGCCTGGAGGTCTCCTGAAGCTGCAGTCTGGAAACACTGGCCTGCCTGGATTTGTTTTGAATAGTTCAACTATTTTCGGCTGTGCCCGCATGTGTGCTTGTCCGGGGGCCTCACAAGCACACAGAGAGGAATGAGTAGTGAAGGCCAAATTCTTGATATCAAATGATATCTAATATACCACAAGTTTGGACTAGAAACTACAGTAACAATATAATATCTTCACTGACAAATGTCTCAGTGATGGGGGAACATATGCAAATATTTGTTAGTGTCAATCAATTTTATGGCATGCAAGTTGAAACCATAGGTTCTGGTCAATTTTACTGGAAATTTTAAAAAGTTAAACATACTGATCCAGTCAATTCCATGAGTGCGCACTTTACTACTAGAACTGTTAAAGCGTTTACTTTTAATGTTTTGACAACCCTGGTGAGTTAGTCTACTTGACTGGTTACAGTTAGAGCGATATCAGCAGTAATTTGTTCACTTGCTTAACCAAAGTTCTGTCAGAGGTTCCTTCCAACAAAGGTGCAAGAAATGTTTCCCAGGGACTGATACATGAATGCCAGAAGACGCAGTCAATATCTTCTGCTTGTGGCACTCTAGAAAAATGTAAAGATTGGGATTTGAGTACGTTTGTGTACTTCCTGTTCAAATAGGGAGAAAGCATGGTCCCAAAATATAATTCTCCGGATGGCTCCCACAACTTAAAATGAGTCAAAGAACTAAAAAAATGAGGGGGGGGGATGAAATTGCCCTGTGTGTGTGTGTGTGTATGTGTATGTGTATGTGTCCTCAAGTCACCTATTGACTTACGGCAAGCCTAACAATTTCAATGGGTTTTCTTAGCCAATGAATACTCAAAGGTGGTTTTGCCAGTTCCTTCTTCTGAAATATAGCCTACAGCACCTGGGATTCATTGGCAGGCTCCCATCCAGGTACTAACCAGAGCTAACCCTGCTTAGGTCTTGAGATCAGACAAGACCTGTTACCTTTAGGATATGTATGCCTCCTCAGTCCTGTTGGTTGACTAATTTGCACAGCTTAATTAGCAACCTGTGAGCATAACCAATCTCCAAAGTTTTGGTCTTCTGTTCAACTAGATGAAAGCAGGACAATAAAAGAAAAATGTACCAGTCTTTCAGAACTGGAATACGACCAGATGTACTCCTTCTTTTGTTCCAAACAGAAAAGTTTAACTAAATAGTGGATAGAGGATATCAATCAGCCTTTTCCAAATAAAAACAAACTGCCTTGTTCACTTTTACACAGATTAGGAATGGAAAACAATTTCATTGGACTCAGAAGTCTCAATAAAAGTAGCATTTTCACAGCTTCTAAGCAATGTGGTAACAAAACACATCCTGCCTTTAACATTCATACATCTCTGAGGCTTACCCAACTTTTCTGGGAAATAAAGTATGCACAATATGATATGGATATTTTAAAATGTGAATGGCTAAAATGTATTTAATGTTGAATAAATAAATTTAAATTTAATTTAATGTAAAATTAAATTAAATTAAGGTGAAGAAAACTGACAGGGAAAAAAGAAACTTATTTGAACAGTGGAGCCCTGGTGGCACAGTGGTTAAATGCCAGTACTGCAACCACAAGGTTGTGAGTTCGATCCTGCCAGGCTCCAAGGTTGACTCAGCCTTCCATCTTCTTGCAGGTCGGTAAAATGAGTACCCAGCTTGTTGGGGGCAATTAGCTAAAATACATTGTAAACCGCTTAGATAACACTAGTTGATAGGCGGTATAGAAATAAATGCTATTGCTATATATAATTATTGTTGAAGGAAATTTGACAGGCATTCTGCTCTTTCATCTGTTCTTCTTGCCTACTGAGGCTCACTTGGAACCACTCAGAAAAGCACCCTGCTTGCAAAGTTTGCTGATGGGGGGGAGGCACTGACTGAGAGACTTTGCAAGCAGCACATGGGTGGTTGGCCCCAAGTGAGCCTCTGCAAGTCCTTCATGCTCCCTACAGTACAATACATGGATTCCACTTGAAACCAATTCTGTTTTCTGACAGTGTTCCAGTCCCTAACCTGTAGGGAAAGCATGCACATACTACTTTAGAGGTACTCAACCGGCAACCAGAATGGTAGAGTTGGGATGGAGCTTCAGGAGAAGTTTGGAATTATCCACTGGCAATTACTGTTGAAATGTTGTGTCCTCTGTGGCAATTGCACAGGAATTTCCTTGTAGCATTTTCATTCCATCACAAGGCATCTCAATCAGGACAATTTTCTTATCAGACTAGGCATGGCTCACTGTAGAGTAGTATGTGAACCTAACTTAGGCAGACCCATATGTCACAACTCTCACAAGACTTAGTCTCTAAAGACCTCCCTAAAGTCATTGAGTACTTTGTGGGGAAAAGACAGGAACAGAGAATTGTCTGATATCTATCAGGCACCTCAGCACTGATGTAATTATTGCTCATTTTGCAAGGATTATCCACACGCTTCTCCAATCCTACCTTCTCCCCAAGAGCACAGAAAGGCCATGTGGAGATGGGCCTTCAGAGGTAGTATAGTAAGTCCGAGGGAGCTTTGGGCATTGCGGAGGAATCCTAAACTTCACAGCACCCAAAAATGGACATGCCCAGGCACAAGGGAAACTTATGTCCCTAACAGAGTGCCAAGCTATCCTTCTTCATTTCTTTCCAGGAAGAGTTCTGTTTAGAAATCCAAATTTCAAGATATTGAACCTTTGTTTCTCTTTTGAATCCTGATTTTTAACTAATTCTTCCTGTTTTCTCACATTCTTTGTTAAAATTGCTGTCTTTTCTCTGTTGACTTTAACACCAGACATCTCACCAAATTCTTTCAGTACTTGAATTAATTTTTCCAAACTTTGCATCAGATCATCTAAAAAAAGGATCAAATCATTAGCAAAAGCATTCAACTTGTAGTTATGTCCTTTTATTTGCACGCCTTTTATTGCTCTGTCTCTCTGAATGGTTCTGTTTAATATCTCCAAAATCATAATTAATAGGAGGGGTGAAAGAGGATATCCTTGTCTGGTGTATTTTTAGTCTTGAAAGTTTTTGTCTTTTCTCTGTTAATCAGAATTTGATCTTCTTAGATGGCTTCTATCCATGGAGGGGGGGGGATTCATTGTGAATCCATTCTTCTCAACATCTCTTTTAGGAATGGCCATTTTGCCATATTAAAAGCCTTTTCAGCGTCCAACTATTGCTATTTTTTTCATTATGTCTTTCATAGTACTCATATTAAGTAAGTACAGTCCTAGTATTATTTTTAAATAATATAATTTAAATAATCTTTTCAGCAAGAAGCCCTTCTGATCCTCATGTATTATAGTAAGGAGGACTATTTTTTTATCTTTCCACCAATATAAATGAGGGAAACCTTATGTATTCATACTACTTGAATACCATGTACTTACTATGGGGATGTAAATATTTGATTATTTCATCCTTGCATGTAAGGATGAATAATTTCTTTGGTTTTTCTCCCCACTGTGGGAGAAAAATAATATTTCTCACCCAGTACTCATACATCTGGAAAAGTTTCAGGAAAGCATTCTGTGATTATTTTTATACACATGGGCTTTTATAGGGTTTGTACTTTGTTTATGCAAAAAGTACATTCTTTCATGCAAAGAATCCTTTCCAGAAATACACATTTTATGCAAAATTCAAGGGATTTATTACTTTTGCCCCAAAAATGATGTAGGCTTCAGAAAGCCTTTCTCTGCATGAAAAAACTGTGAAAAACATAGTTTATATGTGTGCATGAACACGGACACTGGTGTCTAGAAACTGACACGTCTTTAGTGCAAGGTTGCTGTTATCTCTCTCTTACACACACACACACACTCATACCCTTACCTGGAAGCAGAATTTTTTATGTGAAAAATGTCAGTTTTGCACAAAAAAGCACTATTTTTGCACAAACATTCATGTATTTCTGTGCAAGTTAATTTCCCCAAACACTTTGGGATGCATGTCTACCAGGCATGAATTGCTCAAAAATTTTCACCACTGTGTTATTCTTCCTAACTGAGTTCCCCAAGTGTTGGGAAATTTCTTCAGTCAGGAAATAAATAAATGCCAGATATTTTTGCTCCCATCCCTTGTTGTTGCTGGTGTTGTGTGCCTTCAAGTAGTTTCTGACTAACAGAGACCCTGAGATGACCCTATTGTGGAGTTTTCTGGAGGCTGACTGTGTGTGATGCACCCAGTGGGTTTCCCTGGCCAAGCAAAGAATTGAACTCCACGGTCATAGTTCAATGCTCAAACCACTACACTATGCTGGATACTCCCTACTAACTAGATGAAATAATTCTACAGGTTGATTTGTTGCATAAGCAAAAAGATTGTTCTCCCTTAACTCTTCTCTTAACTCCATATTGAAAGATGTGACACTCCACGCTGCTATCTCTTCTACTAGTGATCACTTGGACACTTTAGGGAGAGAGATTAGGGGCTGAAGGTAAATAAAAGAACTGCTATGTGAAATCTTCCTCAAACTGTTCCACATGACAGCTGCCTCTATGTGGCAATTCAAAGGGGTTCCCTCAATCATTACACTCTATCCTATGGCAGTGGTATTTTGGAACGAAGGTGTATATTTAGTTCCCTTAAATCTAAACTTGCAAAACAAAAGAGAATTCTACATTTTGCACCCAATGACCAATTTGTTGCAATGAAAGTGTGAGGGAAATTACCTTATTATCAGCTTTTGAATGTCAGCTGGCATACTCTATTTGAGGGTAATGTATCTTAATTATATCGCTAGTCTTCCAAACACATTCTCAAAGTCTGCTACATGTGGCATTTACAGTTGCCATAATAACGCAACAGAGCATCAAGAAGCACAGCATAAGCACACCTCTGACCAGCAAGTGACCCACTAATTAGCAGATGTACGAGGTTAATGAAGGTAGCGCTTCACACTGTGAGGTGTGTTACCATGGCGAACTCCGACCCCAGTAAACTGGGAAATCTATGCCAGGAAGTGTTTACACAATCAGCTGTGGTGGCTAAACAAAAATAGAAGAGAAAGCCTTCTTTTCTGTTAATATTATTCTGAGAGTGAAATGAGAAGCCCCTTTAATTTTACACGCATCAATTATCATGGAGGCTGAATCATAACTAGGGCCAGTGTTTGGAAACTATATCAATTAGCTTCTGCTTGGTGTGGAATATCATTGTAACTTCTTTCTGTTATTTATGCCTGGAGGCTTCACTGTAGCAGATATGAAACTGAATTGGACCTGAATTTATTTGGGCTTACTCTTTTTGCTTAAAGGATCTTAAGAGTAAATTTTGCATTGTGTTTTTATTTTCTTCTTAGGACATCATAACTTCTATATGTGGTCAACTTGGCACTCCATTCAAGCCATTGATCTGGAAAAACATCATATCCTTTAGATGGCACGTGTGCCGCAGGACTGTTTGGGAGTAAGCTCTTCTTCCACCAGCCATTTCCAGCAGTCAGCTCTCAGCACTTTTGCAATGAAATCTCCTCAGTCTGACAGATTGTCTTCTGCAGTTATGGATTTAGCGTGGACAGTGAATTTCTAAGTTAAAGAGAAATACACCTCCATGGAATATTGTTTAATATATTTCATCCCTTCTCTGATTCCACACAGTTTTCTCCTGATTGGAAAGTCCATATGTCTTAGTAGTGAACCAGGTGCAAGTATGAAAAGCAGCCAATAGAATCTCAAAACATTGTTGTTAGAGGCTCATAAGTTGACATCTGTCTTACTTTATCATGTAATTATATTGTTTATTTTTTAAAAAAAAATCCTAATGCAAGGAAGAAACCTCAGCCACAGCTCAGCTGTTGGACCTCTTCTCATGACCGCACAGCCTCTGGTAACCAGAGTAATATGATCTGCCTGTGCTGCTCAGCAGAAGTTGAAAAAGTTACTTTTTTAAACTAATGTCCCTGATTCCCTCAGTCAGCATGAACAGTAACATACTGCCTGGGCGATTCTGGAAGTTACTTTTTACAAGGCTTTTGTTCTGAATCCCAACCAAAGTAAGCTAAGCTATGCTTTACAGACTGTACTCAGGAATGCCAGCAACTTCCACCTTCCCTTCCACCATAGTTTTTGACAGTTGGAAAGTAATAGTATTCTAGAGTTCAGCCTTTATACTATCTAAAACACATGTGTCGAAAAATCCAACCCACCAGGCCATTTCATGTGGCCCTTGTACCTCTCCTGCAACTGCAGCACTCTCCCTGCCTGGCAAGCCCAATCCTCACATTGCGGGCCCCCGGCTGCCAGTATTCTGAAGAGGAGCCCAGCAGCCAGCACTTGCAGTCTACTTCTACTTCTGACTGCTCCTCTGTCCAAGTCTCACTGTCAGATTGTTGTAGGGGTTACCATGACAACACTCGGTATGGCTCACAAGAATTGGACAGAGGAGCAGTCAGAAGTAGAAGTGGATCAAGAGTGCTGGCTGCTAGGCCCCTCTTCAAAATACTGGCAGCTGGGGGCCCACAGTGTAGGGATTGGGCTCAACAGGTACAGAGAGGGGTGGGGGGGCAGAAAGAAATACAATTACAGACACAACCAGCCCTTTGAGGACAACCATAATGCCGATGCAGCCCATGAAGAAATTGAGTTTGACACCCTGATCTAAAACATAACAGAGGAATAGTTCCTCCAGCTCACTCCAATTCCTACTTTAGTTCATTATGGAAATAACTTCTAGCTTATATATGACATTGAAAATTGCTTCTGCTGTCCTACTTTATTAAGTTCCACCATCAGGAAAAGCAGCCAGCTCTGTGGTCATATCTGCAGTCTACTGGCTGCAGCTAAGTAAGATTATTCATGTCTTTGAAACTAAACAATCATTTTTGGTATTTTGGGAAGTTATTGGACTACATATGGCCAACCATTGCGGCCAGGATCTGAACAGGCAAAACTAATCTGATTAGAGATATAACTTAATAAGAAACCAGAAATCATCCAATGCCAGCTTCTTCGGTCTGAGTGTATTAAGGGATAGTGGTCTAGAGGGTCTTATGAAATAAAAGTTTTCTTTCTCACCCTATCCCCCACATATCAATATTTAACAGAATCTCCACTGAGAGAATTATTTTTCAATGAGACTTCACTTAAATATACTATCCACTTCCATCCAAGGAAGGAAGGAAGGAAGGAAGGAAGGAAGGAAGGAAGGAAGGCCATTTCCACCCCATATTGTTATAGTGCTATCATTCCACTTTCAATATCCTGTGGAATTCTGGGGTTTGTAGTTTACTGAGGCCAAAGAGCTCTCTGGCTACGAATTCCAAAGGCCCCTCCCTAAACTGCAAAGCCCAGGATTCTGTAGGATGTTGAAAGTGGAATAATAGCACTAGAACAGTGTAGTGTGGAAATTGCCAAAGAAAGATGAGAAAACAGGCAAAAAAAACCTTGAAAATGGGTTGAAGCATACTCTCTCTGTGCCAGAGGGGTCATTCAAGAGTTTGGGCTAATAAGTCTTCAAAAAAGAAAGTTGCAGTAAGTGTACAAGTAATATAAAAATTCCATGACGGGTTTGCCTTAGGGTTGTTGTAAGTCAGAAACGACTTGAAGACACACAACAACAAATAGAAATGGAAACCACAAAATCAGGTGATCAGTTTAGAAGAAACCAGGCTCAGGTGCCCATTCAGCCAGGAAGGTGAATGGGTAATTTGGGAGCAGCCGCTGCAGGTATGAATGAATTTGTTGCTTCTTTATAATAAATCCATCCTCTACCATTTCCAATTTTTTTTTGGTTTGTTTGTTTTTATTAAGCATTTCCAAATACAATAAAGAATCAAATTATATAGAAACAAAGAAAAAAGAGGGGGGAAAAGGAGCACCACAGGAGAGCAAAAAATAAGAAGAAAAAAACTAAAGATAGCAAAAACAAGAACAGTAAAGAACATAACATTGCCCTCTAGTCTTCCTAACATAGATTGTACATGACTGTATAGGTTAACTTCTTCATTTGTAGATGCCATTCAAATACTTCAACTACTTATTTTTCAGAATATACTAATTATAACACTTATAGTTAACATATCATATTCTTTGTCTTGCAAAATCCTGTCAAAGATTCCCACTCTTTCAAAAAAGTCCCCGATGATTTTTCTGTCATCAGTGTTGATAGTTAATCCATTTCAGCTAAGTCCATTAATTTCAGTAGCCAATCTTCACTTGTTGGTATCTCTTCATTTTTCTTTTTCTGCATATATAATAAACTTGCAGCAGTGGTCATATAATACCTTCCCATACTTCTTCTCAAGATGATCTTCTACCAGTCTCAACAAATATAATTGAGGTTTTAATTAAACTTTAAACTGTAAGATTGACTCCAGAAGTTTTGGCCTTCCCAAAAGTCAACCACATGTGATTAAAAAAAAAAAACACCACTTGTTGAACACATTTCCAACACACATTAGAAACTGCTTTATACATTTTGGACAATTTTTCAGATACCATTGATACATCATCTTATAAAAATTCTCTTTATAATGATAATACAGTGTAAGTTTAATTACCTCCAACCACAATTTCCCATTGTTACAACTGCATACCATGTCCAACATTTTGTGCCAATATTATTTTACAATCTTTAACCTATTCCTCTTCCATCTTTATTTTTAACATAAGTTAAGTGCACGGAGTATGGGAAACAAACAAGATGAATTTGAACTCCTAGTACAGCAAAATAAATATGATTTGATAGGCATCACTGAGACCTGGTGGGATGAGTCTCACGATTGGAATGTAGGAATAGAGGGGTATAGCCTATTTTGTAGAAATAGACCAAATAAGAAAGGAGGAGGAGTAGCCTTATACGTCAAGGATGTTTTCACCTGTGAAGAGATCCATGACTTGAACACCGGAAGCCAGGTCAAGAGCATCTGGTTAAGAACTAAGGGAGCGAGAAACAATAGGGATATTATAGTGGGGGTTTACTACAGACCTCCAAGCCAGACTGAGGACCTCGATGGCGCTTTCGTAGACCAAATGGCTGCACATTCAAAAAGGAGAGATACAGTAATAACGAGAGATTTCAACTACCCAGATATATGTTGGCAGTCAAACTCTGCAAAGGCGGCAAGGTCCAGCAAGTTTCTTGCTTGTCTTGCAGACAATTTCATGGTCCAGAAGGTGGAAGAGGCGACAAGGGGATCAAATATTCTGGATCTGATCCTGACCAACAGGGAAGACCTTGTTAATGACGTAGAACTGGTTGGATCTTTAGGAGAGAGTGACAATGCCCTATTAGAATTTTGCATTCAGTGGGGAAGAGAAGGCAAGTGTAGCCAGGCATTCGTCTTAGATTTTAAAAAAACAGACTTCTGTAAACTGAAGGAGCTGCTGGCTGAAATCCCGTGGTCAAGAATAGTCAATAAGAAAGGAGTTCAGGATGCATGGGAGTTCTTTAAAGGGAGGTACTGAAGGCACAGGCTGAAACTGTGCCATTAAGGAGGAAAAATGGAAGGCATCTGAACAAACCGGAATGGTTGACTAAAGAGCTCTCAGCTGAGCTAAGTATTAAGAAAAACATGTACAGGAAATGGAAAAAGGGGGGAAATCACCAAAGAAGATTATAAGCAAGTAGCCAGGAGATGTAGGGAGAAGGTCAGAAAGGCTAAAGCACAGAATGAACTTAGGCTGGCCAGAGACATTAAAACAATAAAAAGGGCTTTTTTAAATACGTCCGTAGCAAAAGGAAAAAGAAGGAGACGATAGGGTCACTGCGCAAGGAAGATGGTGAATTAATAACAGGAGGAAGAAAAAGGCAGAACTCCTCAACACCTTCTTCGCCTCAGTTTTTTCCCAAAAGGATAAAAACACTCAACCTGGCGGTTGGGGAGCAGGTGAGGAAGTGGGGGAAATGCAGCACAGAATAGATAGAGAGGTAGTACAAGAATACCTGGCCACACTGGATGAATTCAAGTCTCCAGGGCCAGATGAATTGCATCCTAGGATTTTAAAAGAACTAGCAGAGGTCATTGCGGAACCTCTTGCTATAATCTTTGAAAACTCTTGGCGGACCGGAGAAGTTCCGGCAGACTGGAGGAGGGCAAATGTTGTCCCCATCTTCAAGAAGGGAAAAAAGAGGACCCAAATAAGTATCTCCCAGTCAGCCTGACATCAGTACCTGGAAAGATCCTGGAGCGGATCATCAAACAGTCAGTTTCTAATTACTTAGAAAACAATGCCGTAATTACGAAAAGTCAACATGGATTTCTCAAAAATAGGTCATACCAGACTAATCTTATCTCTTTTTATGATAGAGTTACTAGCTTGATAGATGAAGGGAATGCTGTGGACATAGTATATCTTGATTTCAGTAAGGCCTTTGACAAAGTTCCCCATGACATTCTTGCAAAGAAGCTAGTAAGATGTGGACTGGACAGGGCTACTGTCAGGTGGATTTGTAACTGGTTGACTGACCGTACCCAAAGGGTGGTCACCAATGGCAGATTCTCATCCTGGAGAGAAGTGACTAGCGGGGTGCCACAGGGTTCTGTCCTGGGCCCGGTGCTGTTCAATATCTTCATTAATGACTTGGATGAAGGAATAGAGGGCACGCTGATCAAATTTGCAGATGACACCAAATTGGGAGGGGTTGCTAATACGCCTGATGACAGGATCAAAATTCAAAAGGACCTGGACAGATTGGAGAGCTGGGCCAAGGCTAACAAAATGAATTTCAACAGAGAGAAATGTAAGGTCCTACACTTAGGCAGAAAAAATGGTATGCAGAAATATAGGATGGGGGACACGTGGCTGGCTAACAGTACGTGTGAAAGGGATCTAGGAGTCTTCATAGACCACAAGCTGAACATGAGTCAGCAGTGTGATGCGGCAGCCAAGAAGGCCAACGCAATTCTTGGTTGCATCAATAGGAGTATGGTGTCTAGATCGAGGGAGGTATTGGTACCACTTTATTCTGCATTGGTTAGACCTCATCTTGAATACTGTGTCCAGTTCTGGGGACCCCAATTCAAGAAGGATATGGATAAGCTGGAGCAGGTCCAGAGGAGGGCAACCAAAATGGTGAGGGGCCTGGAAGCCATGCCCTATGAGGACAGACTTAGAGAGCTGGGTATGTTTAGTTGCAGAAGAGAAGGTTGAGAGGGGACATGATAGCCATGTTTAAATATTTGAAGGGGTGTCATGTCGAGGAGGGAGTGGGCTTGTTTTCTCCTGCTCTTGAGACCAGGACAAGGAGCAATGGATGCAAGCTGCAGGAGGGGAGATTCCGCCTGAACCTCAGGAGGAATTTCCTGACAGTCAGGGCTGTCCGACAGTGGAATGTGCTGCCACAGAGTGTGGTGGAGTCTCCTTCTTTGGAGGTTTTTAAGCGGAGGCTGGATGGCCACTTGTCGGGAGTGCTTTGAGGGTTTTCCTGCATGGCAGGGGGTTGGACTGGATGGCTCTTGTTGTCTCTTCCAACTCTACATTTCTATGATTCTATGATTCTATATATCCTCCCAATCATCATCATTAGAAAACAATTCTGCATCAAATTCTGATTTGTTCCTGACTTGTCAAAATCAAACAATTTTTGATCAATTTTAAATCTTTCTGTTATCTGTCTATAAGAAAGCCATTGAAAAGTATACTCTTCTGAAAGTAATTCTTCATTTGACTCAATTTTGTATTGTTGTTGGTCAACATCTAAGAGATCTCAATAAGTTGCTCACTTTTCCTTTGCTGTTGTCTTCTTCCCGCAAAAGGCCTCTTGCAATGAAACTCATGAAGTGTCTTAGGGCATAATCTTGGTTTGTATCTGCTCCAAATTCTTCTTTTTATTTTAAAAAAAACTTTTAAACATAAACACAAAAACACACACATACCAATCAAAACAATACCTCCCAAAAGAAGACATAATTAAACAAAAAATGACACATAAAATTATTAAACACAATACAAAACATATTTAAACCAAACTAACAAAGCTTAACTAAATTAAACAAAAGAAAAAAAGACTAGAACTAATTAAAATGGTTCCCACCCTTGTTGCAAACAGCTCCTACTATGAATAAAAGTACTTAACTTAAAGTCTTTTTACTCAAAGTTACTATTAAATTTGTTGCTCGTTATGTTTATACTTATTTATACAAATTGTATTTCGAAATCTTTACCCAACAACTATTTTAAATTCTAATTTTTTTAAATTTCTATTTCAGACAACATATCTACATTGTTAGTCAATAGAAAATATCATTAGTTAATTCTATAAACCATTGATTAATTGATTAAGTCTCAGTAAATCTATTGAACCTATTAAATAAGCTATACCTATATTAGAAACATTAAAATAATAACAACCTGTAGTCATATTTAATTTTCAGACTATCTCTTTCATGATAACAATAAAATTACAGATTAAAAAGAAACAGTAAAATGCAACTTCCAAACCCTAAGATCATCAATTCACCCTCATTTTCTCTGTAGTCCATTAGAAATCTCCATTCCAGAATGAACTTTTTTTCAGTATTTTCCTTTAATTTAGCTGACAGCTTGTCCACCTCCACAATTGTTATCAATCTGTTAAGCCATTCTGCCATTGTTGTGTGGAGGGAAGGTGGATGATGGGATTTAGGCAGACTGCACTGAAGTCTTCCCTCATACCACTGCGCTCTGATCAACGTGGCTCAGAGGCAAGCAAAAACAAACATCCAGCAGAGTTGAAAACATAGCAACAAGAAGCATGTACAGCAGAGTATATCGTGCAGCACTACTCTGACCCCAAAGCTACCCGCCAAAAACACTAGCACACAGTGTTGTCATCCAAAAATATACCTGGAGGCTTTTTATTCTTCAGTTCCAATATATACATCTGTACAGGTTTGCAGATCCTCCAACAAAGATTCAGCATCACATCACCATATCAGGTAAAGATATGCTCCAGCAAAGCCTCTGGCCAGAATCAGGGAGACCAAGAGGGAGGCTTAGCAGAGCCTACCTCTTTATATGACAAAGTTCCCCATGACATTCTTGCAAAGAAGCTAGTAAGATGTGGGCTGGACAGGGCTACTGTCAGGTGGATTTGTAACTGGTTGACTGACCGTACCCAAAGGGTGGTCACCAATGGCAGATTCTCATCCTGGAGAGAAGTGACTAGTGGGGTGCCACAGGGTTCTGTCCTGGGCCCGGTGCTGTTCAATATCTTCATTAATGACTTGGATGAAGGAATAGAGGGCACGCTGATCAAATTTGCAGATGACACCAAATTGGGAGGGGTTGCTAATACGCCTGATGACAGGATCAAAATTCAAAAGGACCTGGACAGATTGGAGAGCTGGGCCAAGGCTAACAAAATGAACTTCAACAGAGAGAAATGTAAGGTCCTATACTTAGGCAGAAAAAATGGTATGCAGAAATATAGGATGGGGGACACGTGGCTGGCTAACAGTACGTGTGAAAGGGATCTAGGAGTCTTCATAGACCACAAGCTGAACATGAGTCAGCAGTGTGATGCGGCAGCCAAGAAAGCCAACGCAATTCTTGGTTGCATCAATAGGAGTATGGTGTCTAGATCGAGGGAGGTATTGGTACCACTCTATTCTGCATTGGTTAGACCTCATCTTGAATACTGTGTCCAGTTCTGGGCACCCCAATTCAAGAAGGATATGGATAAGCTGGAGCAGGTCCAGAGGAGGGCAACCAAAATGGTGAGGGGCCTGGAAGCCATGCCCTATGAGGACAGACTTAGAGAGCTGGGTATGTTTAGTCTGCAGAAGAGAAGGTTGAGAGGGGACATGATAGCCATGTTTAAATATTTGAAGGGATGTCATGTCGAGGAGGGAGTGGGCTTGTTTTCTCCTGCTCTTGAGACCAGGACAAGGAGCAATGGATGCAAGCTGCAGGAGGGGAGATTCCGCCTGAACCTCAGGAGGAATTTCCTGACAGTCAGGGCTGTCCGGCAGTGGAATGTGCTGCCACAGAGTGTGGTGGAGTCTCCTTCTTTGGAGGTTTTTAAGCGGAGGCTGGATGGCCACTTGTCGGGAGTGCTTTGAGGGTTTTTCCTGCATGGCAGGGGGTTGGACTGGATGGCTCTTGTGGTCTCTTCCAACTCTACATTTCTATGATTCTATGATTCTATGATTCTATATACACAGGGACCAGCTGATGTAACCCCAGCCTGGATTACATGTCACCATGGCTGATGAAACCCCTTGCTCAGGTTTCATATCACTATGACTCAGCCCTATTGTCACATGGGAATTACCTCATACTTGCACAGTCATTCTCAGGTGCTTTCCCACATGCACATCGTAGTATTTTTAATTGGAACAAAGGTCATAGCAATCTTTTTCCAACATGTTGGAATCTTCATTTTGTTGCAGTTGCAGCTATGGCTAACAGCTCTCTCCCAGGGTCTACAATTTATTAATCTACCACATTAAATTGATATCTCCATGTGGCTAATACTAAAAATCATTCCATGTGTCTGACAAGGGTCACTGAAAGTGCACGCAGGCAGGAAGGCTGAAAGGCGGAAATTAGGAAAACTTTGGTCAAGCCAAAGTGACTCAATCTGTCACGTAGCCAGGGATCCCTGGAAGACATTCTGACCATCAAACAGACCAAGGGCCTTTTGCACTGGTATGGCAGCTCAATAGAATCACAATCAGCCTGCCAAATGGGGGCAATTTCCACTCTACCTGTGCCTTTTGTCTCACTTGGGCAGAGTCATTCACAAAGGGCTGAGAAAACATTCAGCCCAAGATGTCTGTTGTTGAAGCCTTTTGATCTAGCCTCCCATTGTTTTCCCAGGGAGAGAACTAGCCCTCCAGGTATTTTTTTTCTATAAGAAACCCATGTTTTTATCTGTTCGTGGGTTCGTTGACATTTTCCTCCTGAATCCCTGTCAGTCTGTCTTGCCTCAGCTCCCCCCTTCCCCCATTCTGAGTTTCATCGCTCTCAATCTCCAGTTTTCAACTTTGGCTTTCTGTGCACCAGATCAAGGTAGAGTATTGCCCAGAACACCGCAGAACAAAATCCCTATTAATTTTCCTTACTTTCTCATTAGTTCTTGAATGAATGTGTGAGTGTATGTGTTGTTGTTTACTTTAATTACTGAGAGTTTAATAAAATCTTTAAACTGAACAACTTGCCTAGTTCTTGGCTGGTCTGACTCTGTAAACTTTGGGTTACAAGGTCCTGCAAAAGTTACCCTGACTCTTGTAAAGCTAAAGCAGTGCTCTGAGCTGATTTTCCCCACAATTTTGACAGATTTTGGGAATCCCCTTAAGGGAGACCCAAGCCAGTAGGGTAACAGAGTACTTTGAGTACACAAGTCTCAATGCTAGTAACATATATTGAAGTAGTTCCTGTTGCTGTTTGTCAGTGCTGGTACCATCTCTCCAAATCCCTAATAAAAACAATTCAAAATAGCGAACGGTGGCCGGGGAACAGAGTAAGCACCACCATCCTGGTTGCTTTAGCCAACCCAGGTTAAGAAGCAGAGAAGAAGCGCTGGTGGGCAATGGAAGAACACTAGCAGAGGCTGATGCTCAATCTATGGGCAGCTTGAATCTTGGCCCTTGTGGATCACTCTGTGCTCCTTGAACGAGGGAAAGGCTGAGGAAGCAAAAAAAAAAAAAAAAAGCTGAGGTGAGAGCTTCCTTCTCATGTTCATAACACCAAACAATTTACTGAAGAAGAAGAGGTGCTAAAGAAGCTCAAGAGGCTCAGTAGCATAAAGTTCATCTGTTCTAGTTCAGAGCTTAGGGAATTGCTTTTAATAAAGTGCTACATTGTCTGAACTTGTTGCTGCTGATGGTGGTTTTTGGTTGGCATGTTTTTAAACTGCTTTTAATTCTATTTATAGTTTAATTATATTTTAACATGTGGATGTCTTAATGAAGTGAAATTTTTATCTACACATGTTTTAAGTTTGTAAGCCTTGAGTCTCAGGAATGAGGAAAAAAAAGTATGATATAATGAATTGATGGTAGCTGTGGTCACGGTGAGGAGGAGGAGAGGGAGGCAGAGGAAGACAGCAGTTCCATCCCTCCCTCCCTCCCTCCCTCCCTTCATATATACCCCGCCTTTTTCCCAAAGTGGGATTTGAGGTGACTTACAAAATAGGGGGTATTACAATAAAAACATGTATGGTCAAAAACATGCAAAAAGCTGAAATTAAAACAGCATTAAATTAAAAACAGAGTTGAAACCATTTAAATTATTACTTTAAGACAGAGACTAAAATTAGTACTGCAGCATGAAAGCCATTTTTAAAAAAATTAAAAAAAAATCAATTCCAAAAACCTTGCTGAAATTTTTAAAAAGTCTTCACTTTCTCCCAAAAAAGCAAAGAAGGAGCCATCTTAGTTTCTCTTGGAATGGAGTTCCACAGTCTGGGAACAGACACCAAGAAAGTCTTCTCCTGCATTCCCACCAAACACGCCTGTGAAGGAGATGGAAAGAAGAAAGGTGCTTTTCTCAAATATCTTACAGCATAGGCAGGCTCATATGTGAAGAAATAGCCTGTGCCTGGGTGGTCGACAGTTCCCAGAATCCTCCCACCAGCATGGCCAATAAAAAAAATAACTTTCCAGGATTTGCTCTTCTTATTCCACTTCCATAGCTAGCAGTCAGCTTTTTAGCCTAATGCTGCTTTTACCAGGCAGAAAATGGAAGAACCCCTCCTTTTCAAGCCACTTTGGAAGAGAAGTAAGACAGCAGTCTCTGCCATGACTCATGTGGATAGGCATGGGGGACAAAAAGGATTTAAGATTCGCTTGGAGGAGTGCTGTTATTGGCTTTAATCAAAGGAAGACCTTTTTGAGATTCTTGTCCAACAAGATTGGACAAGGAGTTTTCAGTATATGAGTTAAGTCAGTGCGGTCAAAGTGTACTCCTTGGATGAGGTACTTCACTCTCGGGTGGCCTGCAGTGTTACTGGATTTTTAATGAAAGGAAATTCAGAAACACTGATCTAACCAACTTTCATTGATTGGGAAACTCTCATCCCAGATGTATTCATACACAAGCAGCAAAGCAGCATCAGTCCACAGAAAACTTCTACTTGGCTCCAGCTTCTCTTCTCTCTCCTGAAGTACTGGCCCCTTTGATCGTGCTCAGGCTCCTCTCAGCAGAAACACTGGCTAAACTGGCTAAACTGCCAGTTAATCTCCTAGCACACACTTTTTCATGTGTGGAAAGTTACAGAACAGGCTCCACTATGCCAGGAACACCAGGCCACAAGCAGGTATTATCTATTGATTATAGGGAATATGTAACTCCTTTGCTGAAGCAGTTCCAATGGCTTCCAGTCCATTTCAGGGCAGAATTCAAAGTGCTGATTATGAGCTATAAAGTCCTATATAGCTTAGGTCCAGATTCTGAAACACTGTTCTCTTCCTATATAAGCATGCCCAAGTTTTAAAATCTTCAGGGGCAAGAAGCCACCACCACAAATACTTCCAGTGAGGACTTAGAAGAAAGCCTTGTTGGTGGCTGCTCCCAGGTAATAGTATTCTCTTCCAAAAGAGGCTCTCTTGGCCCAATCTCTTCTCTTTTCACCAGTCGGCAAAGACCTTCTTATTTAAACAGGCCTTCAACTTTTAACTGTTTAGGACAATGCAATGAGTGCTCTGTTTTTTGAACATGTAGCATATTTTATTATGTTCTTAATTCTTTTAAATGAGTGCTTTTAAGTGGCTTTTTGTTCAATGCTTTTTCAAACAACGTTTGATTTACAAATTAGCTTAAGCTGTTTGAGCTGCATATGAAAGAAAAGCAGGTAATAAACAAACGAACAAACAAATCACATAGGCTACAAAGGAAAAAAAAGCAGATGTTGCTGAACTAAGAACTCCCATCAAGCCTCAGCAACAGTCAGGCTGGCTCTCTAGAGGATCACAGATTTCTCAGTTCTGTTCTAGAATTTGTTTAAAACATTATGGGGCCTCAAAAGTATGGCAAGTCCATAATATTCTAGAAAGAATGAACTGAAATAGGGATATTTTCTTGAAAACCTTTTTGTTAGTAGAAGTTGTTCACAAAAGCCCTACAGCTGCTTTGTTGTTGTTGTTCCTGATTTGCCCCAAGGCAAATCTGTCATGGGGTTTTCTGGGGCTGAGAATGTGTGATATGCCCAAGGTCTAACTCTGGTCTCCAGGGTCACAATCCAACTATCAAACCACGATACTATGATGACTCTCGCTATTGCTGCTACCTTACTAGAAAAGGAACCTAGAGACTGGATTGTACAGAACTTTTCTAAGCACTCTGAAACCCTTTCAAGGGAACCCAATGGCTGCTGGAAAGGACACACTGTTAAATTTCCAAGTATGTCAGGAAGAAACAATTGTGCATCTGATGAAATAGCTAGTTACTCAATAAGCAGAAGGGTTTCAAAAAAATCATCTAGTTTGTGAAGTGCACCATCAGCCCTCATATCTTCACCCCATCCACCAAACCACCTTTAAAAACCCCAAGTCTTCGCTTACCAATTAAAAGCCATTTTTAAATCCACAAGAATAATAAAAAGCAAATCTGCCAAGCAAAACACATGCCAATTTGAGGGCATTCTTGTGATTTTTAATATTTATTGTAAAGAAATAAAACCAGAGCTGTTCTTTTTAAAAAGGAAGGAATTGGCTGCCCCTGACCATAACGATGATGAGGAGTTTAAATATAACTGCAAACGTAAAATGTTAAAACTCCCATAAACAGATCTGAAAGTCAGCCAAAGGTAGGTGGGTTGGTAGTGGAGTTATGTGAAATGCTCTAGCAAGGCCATTTTCATGAAAGCATATCTATAAGAAATGGAGAGGGAAGGAGATTACTTGATTATAATCTTTGGATTGGATTTCAAGGTTTGAAATTCCAAGAGGACGTGGATGTTTTGCTCTATTTTATTATTATAATTAATATTTGATTTTTTTCCCCTGTGCATCAAATCTCTTCGGTTAATTAGAGGTGAAAGAGAGAGAGACAGAGAGACAGAGAGAGAGATTCACAATATAGACATAGATTTTGTAAATATTTAACACAAATAAAGCATTGTAGTGTGCTTAGCCAGGTAAACACACTTCCTAAAAGACCACCTCATTTTAGCAGGGTTGGAGTCTGGGAAAGTGATTAATTCTTGGAAGGCCAATATAGTTCTTTGTACCTGGGGAATGTTGGAGAGAAATGAAAGTTCTAATTAAAAACTTGCTCATTTGCTCAACCCAGAGCTGAGTGGTATAGCATAGAGCAGGCCAGGTCCTTCTCCAGCGGCGCTCATAAAGCTGTCAATAAGCCCCGGTGGTGTGAAAAACCATCCCTTCTAAAGAATTGGCTTCTAGTTTTAAAAAAAAAAAATTAAAGAGGAAAAAAAGGCAAAAAAGGCAGTCCTCTTCTGTTCAGTAAAACCTAAGAAATCATCTGGGATTATATAAACAGCAAATTTAACAGTATATTAGCACTGCTTATAGAACACAAGACCACTTGCCCAGCTAAGAATGCCAAAGTCCAACACAGGATAATGATGACATTCTATTGGTGAAAAACTTTTCTGTATATAAAAAGAAAGAAAAAAGTTCCTCTATAAAAGAAAACAGCACAATTTGCCTTCACTGATCAAAGCAATACAACAAGATTCTTCGCAGACATGGCAGTGGTGCCAACCAGCAAAGATATAGAGAAAGATATATATAGTTGCTTTTTATTTTGCTTGGCAAGCAACCAGTTCACAGAGGTAAGCGCATATGGAAGGAATGTAGGGTTAATAGCTGTTTAGAGCTTAGTCCACAAGTTGGTCCTGTTGGAGAATTTGGATTAAGCCAATTAAAGCACAGCTTCATCAAGTTCAGCTGAAACATTGGGTCTCTCCCCTCCCCTGCTGCCACCTTTTAGGTGCCCTGAGGTGTTGATGGTTATATGCCTGAATAAGAGACCTGTTTTCCAGATGTGACCATCACAGCTGGGGGAAAAGGCCCATCACCTTATCTTTACAGACTCCAAAGCCTCTGGAATATTAAAACGGTTACTTCTCTTCATAAAATTAATAGTGTGCTTTTTATAGGATTCAGCACCAGCTGGGAGCCTGATTTTGTTTATAAAGGGCTGTTAATACAATTACCAGGCTACTTGACACTGTAAATTTTCTGTTGTTTTCTTTTCCTCATTTGGGAGATTCTCATTTAGATGTGCATTTAAAATCAGGTAGGATCATTACTGAAGCCTCATGTTCAGGCAAGCTGATTTGAAGGTTGCCTTGCCAGTTGCTTAATAGACTACACATTGAGTTTTCTAATGACAATAAAAGTTTTCTTCCTGCCAAAAAAACAAAACTCTCACATAAAATCCCCTCCTTGCAGATGGAAAGGATTTCTGGAAGCTTTAAAGAAACAAGTCAAATTTTCTAATGTCTGATTTAGCCATGAGGAAGAAGAATGTGTTTCTGATAGAGATTTGCACCGTCTGATAGAGATTTTTCAGTGTCAGTGCCATAAACTAAAAGTAGAACAAGTGTTCCCAAATGGAACTAACATGAATGTTGGACTGAAGTGTATCTATACTGCATAGTTAGAGTAGTCTGAGACCACCAGCAATCATGATTCCATCCTATAGAATCCTAAGATTTATTTTTTTGGCAACAGACTTAGAATTCCTTGCTAGAGAGTTCAATTACGGTAGTTCCAGCAGGGCACTAAAATTCTCTAAGCAGCAATTTCTTCAACAAACCACAAATATTCTGTAGAATGGAGCCATGACTGTTTCAATGGTATCAAACTGCTATGACTGAGTAGTATGGATTTATATTCTCTCTGTTAGAGCTCTCTTATTCTAAGGAGGACCCCATGAGCACATTGCCCATGAAGCCATTTGAGATATTCCTAAAAGCCACAGACAAAAATGCAAAATGAACTTTGAAAGACCTTCTTCCCCAGTGCAAGAGATCAGCTTTGACCTCTCCCACCATCAGGCAGGAATGGACTTTAAGTAGGCAACTATACAAGAATGAGAAAAGCAGTTAACTACCGGTATTAGAGGACCAGAGTCATAATAAAGGCCAGTTTCAACTCCCTTGTCCCATCCACTTTTGAACAACCATATTCATGCCCATTCTATATCACAAAATAGGACTTCCAGTTCCTATATTTAGAGTCTGAATACCCTGAAGGGACCAGATCCCATGTGATCTGGGAAACAAAGCAGGCATAGCCTTGGTTCATACTTGGAAGAGGGACCACCAAGGAATATTTTGTGTTGTAAGCTATGGTTCAGAACAAGGCAATGGCAAATCACTTTTTGACTATTTCCTGGATAATGTTGAGGAGGGAGTGGGTTTGTTTTCCGCTGCTTCTGAGACTAGGCCAAAGGGTAATGGATTCAAGCTGCAGGAAAGGAGATTCCACCAGAACCTCAGGAAGAACTTCCTGACAGTCAGAGCTGTCTGGCAGTGGAATAGGCTGCCTCGGAGCGTGGTGGAGTCTCCTTCTTTGGAGGTTTTTAAGCAGAGGCTGGATGGCCATCTGTCAGGAGTGCTTTGATGTGGGTTCTTGCATGGCAGGGGGTTGAACTGGATGGCCCCTGTGCTCTCTTCCAACTCTATGATTCTATGAAAACCCTATGAAATTCAGGGGGTCACCACAAGTTGATAGGCAGCTTGAAGGCACATGCAGTCCTGACTTAGAAGTGAAGGTGCTACTTCACGCTTTATCAGACATGTATCTGATGTCTCAGTTAACAGATCTGATTCTTCTGGCACACAGAGCATGAAACATGTAATCTCAGAGTACCACTGTAAACACAACTATTTTGACCAATTGTGGAAACTAAGCAGGGAAGGTCCTGGTTAATTCTCAGATGAGAGACTCTTGAAATACTAGGAATCTCCGGGTAGGGTAAGAAAGAACCCTGCCTGAAACACCCCTGCTGTCAATCAGAGTCAAAAAGACTAATTTGACTGGACCAAAAGTCTTAGGCCCTTTTCACACAAGGTAATTAAAACAGTGTAGAGCGACCTCTAACGGAGGTCGTCTACACCGTGGAGTGCGCTGGGGCATTTATAATTTTGAGGTTCTACACCTCAAACTGCCCTGAAGCGACCAGAAGTGGTGGCGCCGCATATTTTTTAAGTGGTTTTTATAAAACACGAGCGTGCAGCCCCGTTCCACCCTGTCGCAGCACCCTGGTGTAGATTTGCAGGCGCACGCAAGTGCGCGTGCCTGCAGATCTGCCAGGGGGCGGGCTTCCGGCTGGTGAGCTTCTCCGGTTGGTGGAGAGCCTCCATGAGCCAGTCCGGGAAGAATCCTGCCCGCCTTCCCCTTGGCTCCTCTGGCTGCTTTCGCCTCTGTAAAGCACCCCCGAAAGAGAGAGGAAAAAGAAAGAGCTGGGATGGCTGTGGGGGAGGCAGCTCAGCCCTGGCTGGCGGGAGGGAAAGCCGGGACCCTCCTTGCCCCGCCTCTGGGAACGGAAGAACCGAAAAAGCCAGCCGAGTTTCCCCTTGAAGGAGAACTGAGGGAGAAAACGGGGAAGAAGGGGAGGTGGCCGCAGCGGCAGCTGGAAAAGATTTTCCTCTGAAAGGCAAACGCCGAATAGAAGGGAAGGGGCGGCAAGTTGAAGAAAGGGAGGAAGGCGACACACACACACACACACACACACACACGCATAGACACTCCCAGTCACCTGGGATTCCCTTCCTTCTCCCAGAGGGATTCCAGACTCGGGAAACGAAAGCCCCCCAAGAGAGAAGGGGAGGGGAATGCCTAACAACGTGGCTCTCTCAACAGCAACCTGGGAAGGGAGAGAGTTTGAAAGAGCCGCCATTTAGGATGCCGCAGGAGTGTGGAGCAGCGAAGTTGCGCTGCTCCTCGTGGCGACGGACTTACCCGGCTTCTAGTAAGCTCCGTTTCTGTGTGTTTTACCCCATTTCTCCTTCCACGTGTGGAAAGGGCCTTACTCAAGCCAGCTTCCTGTGTTCCTTTGAGAGCCTCTAAACACAGCTTAGGTTTACTGCTAGCCAGAGACATCTGCTAGATCAGTGGTTCTCAACCTGTGGGTCCCCAGATGTTTTTGGACTTCAGCTCCCAGAAGCCCTGAGCATTGACCATAGAGGCTGGGGCTTCTGGGAGCTGAAGTCCACAAACCTCTGGGGACCCACAGGTTGAGAACCACTGTGCTAGATGAAGGGATGCTCATTCACCCAACTCCCCACAGCCAACCAAAGGGATGCAGAAGAGCAGCTTCTCTTGAGTTAAGGCAATTGCAGGGGATATACATTCATGGTGCCACAATTCCCCAACACATCTATTAATATGGTGGCAAGGGAAATGTAGAACAGGCACCAGCCTTTCACTACCAATAGGCTAACAATGGGAACAAGTTCTCACTTCTCTATAGAAGAACAGGAGCTCACATTGACCATTTCCACACTACACTGTTATAGTGTTATTATTCCACATTCAACATCCTATGGAATCTTGGGGTTTGCACTTTAGAGAGGGACATTTAGAATTCTCAGTAAACTACAAACTTTAGAATTCCACAGGATGTTGAAAATGGAATAATAGCACTATAACAGTATAATATGGAAATGGCCATTGATTGTTGTTAGCGGCCAGTTAGCATGTTCCTCACCTCACTTTTTCCTTTGATCAAACTTGTTGCTCAATTTGAACCCACTTTTCAACTCATGTATTTATGGAGTGACTGGGATTGTTGCTGCTGTGTCCCTTTAAGTTGTTTCCAACTTATGGTGACCCTAAGGCAAATCTATTAGGGGGCTTTGTTCAGAGGGAGTTTGCATTTCTCCTTCTCCGAGGCGGAAAGAATGTGACTTGCCCAAGGTCACCCACTGGGCTTCCATGGCTGAGCACTGATTTGAACCCTGATCTTCAGAGTTGTAGTCCAATGCGCAAACCACTACACCACATTGATGGAATTTCAGGATATCATAACTAATAGTATGAGCACAGCAGAGAGAAGAAGCTTACATGTCCCTAGGCAATAATGCAAGAGACTTTTATAATGAATCCCAACTTGAATCCCAATTTGGGAGAAAGTTGAGATATAAATTCAATAAATAAATAAATAAAATTAAGATGATAATAACAGTGGTATGCTGGTCTCAGCAGGTAAGACTCAGGAGGCAAGTAGGAGACCCAAATCAATTGCTCTGAGCTTCTCAGTGGCCTAACACTGAATAATTTGGACAAAGAAAGTGAGCAGCCTTCATTGCTGTGTGCCTTTGAATCATTTTTGACTTATGAGAACCCTAAGATGAACAGATAATAGGGTTTTCTGGGCAACATTTGTTCAGAGGGAGTTTTGCCTTTGCCTTCCTCTGAGGTGGAGAGAGAGTGATTTATCCAAATACCCAGTGGGTTTCCACGGCTGAGTAGTTATTCAGACTCTAGTCTTCAGAGTTCTAGTCTGGCACCCTAACCACTAGACAACCCTGGCTCTCAAATGAACAGCATACTGAAAGTCAATTATGAATGGCAAATTCAAATTCAAAACTTCATTCAAACCCTCATGTCATTAGGAGCACATTTAATGCCCAGCCAAATTACTCATTCTGTGTTAGGTACCAAAACTCACACATTGTCCCTGTAACATGTTTCTCTGGAGCCCAGGACACTACCCCTATTGTGCATATTTTACACATAATTCTATAGGGCACTGTGGGAAGAAATGGAAGATATAATCAAAATATAAACATCAAATGGTCCTACAGGAAGACAACTTATCTCCAGTATTAGGAGTAATTGGAACAGAATATTCATGAGATTTGAGGAAGGGGGGAAATGTATGGATGAATGTGTTTTCCATTAACTCTTCCAAATAGCTTTGGCTTCAACCTTAAACAGATTTAAAACATCAGCTCCCAGCAAAATCAGTGAGACTTAGGATAAGGAGCAGGTTATCTTAAATGAAGGGGAGAGGTTTATTCTGGGAGAACAGAAGCTTAATCAGCATGTCAGAAAACAGAGGCAAAGTCTGGCTCATTTCAGTACAGCTAACAGTTGAAAAGCTAGATTCACACTGCTTTTCCACTAGTACTGGAGCAAGCAAAGTGTGGTCAGTGGGCTTCCCATGCCCCACATGCTCTGTTTTAAAGCTTCCTCCAAATGCCCCAAGTGCTCTCCAGGATTTCTTTCTTTCTTTTCTTTTTTTAATTGGCATTATGATTTGCCATTGAAATTCAGCAGCAAACCACTAAAGGCACTATCAGGTCAATCAAAGTCAGTTCAGCTCCTTTTAAGTCAATATGAATAGTCAACATCAGAGTTAATATCATATTCATTAAAGCCAATGTAAGAACACTGAGGGTTCATTTATATATAAATATAAAGTCATATGTAATTAATCATAGATGAGGGGATTTTATTTGTTAATGAGTATGGGGGGATTTTAATAACAGTAATAATATCTAATAGTGGGTTATTTTTAATTAATTTGCAGTAATTTATATTTTTATATATTTATGTGGCTAAAATTTATGGGTGGGGAATTAAAAGGTAAAAAACTCTTTTTAAATACAAAGCAAAACAGAGAAGTGGGGCCCTCGAGCACTGGACCAACCTGAAGAGTGGCTCTTCACCCTGTAGCAGTTGCTCACCCTTGCACTAGGCAGGTGGATTTTAGAGATCAAAAGCAGCCTGGGGTGGATATAAGCCAAGTCCTTCCTCAAAATGCTCAAAAAAAATGGAGGTGGGAAAAAAAAGGAACAAATAGCTTGGCTCTTAGGGTTGCCAGAATGAAAACTGGAGAGGGCTCCTGTGCCTTTAATGACTGTGTAGATGAGGTAGTGTCAGCAAGTGTTGCTTTTTACCTGGCTGCATGACAAGCAACACCTACTGAAATTTCCTCCTCTTTGTTCCTCTGTGTTTTCAAGTTGTGTCTGACTTACGGCTACCCTAAGGCAAACCTGTCACACGGTTTTCTGGGGCTGAGAGTGTGTGATGCAACCAAGGTCACCCAGTGGGTTTCCATGGGTAAGTGGAGAAAGAATCCCAGTCTCCAGGGTTGTAGCCCAATGCTCAAACCACTACACCCCAGTGACTCTTTTCTCTTCTTCGCAACCCTTAAAAGTACCTGAGCCCTCCCCAGTTTTTGGTTTGGCAACCTTAACTTGGCTTATTAGGAAGAAATCTAAATCCTAAAAAAAATACCTGCTCCCCATACTTATGAAGCTCCAGTCTTCATCCCTCACCCTAAAAAGCATACCTCCCTTACATGACTGAGGTCTCACAACAGCAAGCAGAAAGGAATAAGCTGGGGAAAATTAATTTTTGGAGCATAGAATCATAGAATTAGAGTTGGAAGAGACCCCAAGGGCCATCCAGTCCAACCCCTGCCATGCAGGAACACCCTCAAAGCGTTCTCTTCCACATGGACCGAGCGGGTGCAGAGGGGAGCACTGCTGACACACTCCCTTCTGGACCCAAGACTGCAGTGAGACAATGCGGAAGAGTGTCGTCATGCAGAAATGGCCTGAGAAACTGCAAATGAGGCTTGTAAGTCCCTATTAAAAATGGTGTAGGGCAGCAGTGGAAGTAGCAGTAAGCCCCACCAGCCACTCACTTCTGCCTTGTGAAGGAACCCTCAAAGGAATCCACAGTGGGTTGGATATGGTGATCATACTTTTTTGTATGTTAAATATGGTTTGGGAGGGCCTAGAGTTATTCACGTTTTTTCCACTTTCACAGGAGTCCTGTGCCCCTAATCCTAGTGAATGTCAAGGGATGACTGTACTTGATAAAAGGCCTTTTCACACTACACAATTATAATACCATGATTTAACTTTAACTACCACAAGAACATCCTATGAAACACTGGGATTTGTAGTTTGGTCTCTGGTAAGAATTCTAAATACCCCTCCTAAACTGCCAGTCCCAGGATTCTATGGGTCGTTTCCACGGCAGTTAAATTAGAATCATAGTGTTACAATTATGTAGTGTGAAAAAGTCCAAGATTGAAGGCAGTAGGAAAAGAAGACTGTATTGCAAGATTCAATGAAAGAAGCCATGGCCCTGAGTCTGCAAACCTTGAGCAAGGCTAGTAAGAACAGGGTGTCTTAGAAATCTCTAATTTCATAAATCATAAACCATACATCAAAGCTGACTTCATAGCAATTAACCATCACAACAACCAACCAAGACTCCAAGACTCCAAGACTCATACTTTTGTCACTAAGGTAGTAATTACCCCTCATTTCCTAAGCCCTTTCCGCAGCTTACCTGTTCTCGCCACTGGGGTGTGGGGATCACGCGAGCAGCCTTTTGCGAGAGGCTCTTGCATCCCCGTTGCTTCAGCTCCCCAGCCAGAGTGAGAGCCTCTCCTCTTCCTTCCGCAGCGCAGCTTGGGATTTTCCCAGGCTGCGCTGGGGCAGGAAGTGCGAGCACCGCGAGTGCACATGGGGCCCTAGTGCGATCGCGCACCACTTTCAGCTCAAAGCCAGATATGAAATAGTGCGCGACTGGCACCTGCTGGCCCCAGCAGCATAGTGCAATTGTGAGTGTGTCTTGTGGATCGCTCCTCGCAATCGCGTGACACTCAGGGGCCCTTTCGCATGGCAAATGCCATTACATTAGATTAAACAAGCCTACCTTAATTATCAGAATCTTCAAACCTGATTCAAACATATAATCGTTAGCCAGAACCTTAATGGGCAATTTTGAATGTGTAGCACCTGTAGTCATGGAGCTATGCAGAGAGTTCCAATCTGCCCCCCCTCCCCACTTACTGGAAGCAACTGCTGCAATCGGGGAGGGGTCTGTTATCCTGTTAGTTGGAAAGAAGCCGGCTGTTGTTCCCACCCCCTGTCATGAGCAATCTCCATTGCAACAGGCAGAATCAAGGTTGCTTTTGCCTTTCCCCCTCATGCCAGAAATCACTTACATGAGGGAGTTGGGAACATTAGTCTTCTGTTTCCCAATTGGCAAGGGAACAGATCCCATCAATCACAATGGCTGCTGCATGGTGACTGAGGGACTACACAGAGATTGTGAATACCACACAGTTACAAATGGGTAACTCCAAATTGCACATTTGTAATTCTCCAACAGGATTCCAGTCATCTTTTTTTTTTCAAAAGACAGTAAATTTTATAGAAATTGTCAGAATGGAATATATTTGCTTCGTCATTCCTGTACTTAACATGATACTATCAGTCTAGTAATATAAGATAAAGATTATTGGAACTGTTGGGTTGTATATTTCTTTCCCTCTTCCTCACTGTGTATATATGGATAGATGGATATATTATCAGCTTCTCTTTTAACGTCTCAGAAAGTGAATCGATTTAACTCAAGCTGTTTCAGAGGACACCCATATCATGTGGAATTGACAAAGAAACCCTCTTTGGGGAAAAATTGCAGTAAAGGAAGTTTTAGGCATAATTAGGAGAAAAATGTAGACTTAATAGTTCAGTCTGGGTACATGAAGCCTGCCAGATGTGAACCAGATAGACATGGGGGGGCAGTGAGGCAAGCAGCCATTAAGTTAGGGAGTGCCTATAATTTTTTTGGCAGAAATTTTGGACATGATTTGCAGGCAGTTTCTACTTCTGAAAGGAGTATGCCTGCCAAAATTCAAATAGATTGGTGCAGAGGTGCTGCACAAGGGCAACTTCTCAGTTAAAGAGATTTGCTCCCTCTCACAATTTGGTTTCTTTTGTTAATAGGCATGAAAATCACACACATAATTGTCCTCGATCAAATGTGAGATTTGAGAAAGGTGGCTGTTTGTTGTTAATTGCCATCACATTGAGAATCCTCCAAGTCATCCTATCATCAACAGCCTTGCTCAGGTTTTGCAAACTTAGGGACATGACTTCCTTCACTAAATTTCCGCACAAGAGGGAAGGAATGGTTCACCCCATGTCAAGAGTGGTTCAGAAACTGTGCTGTCTGCACCCCCTCATTTACATCATATTACTGCAGAGAACAGTGGTTGTTGCATCCACAACAGCAAGTCTCTGGTCACTCCCATTCACCTCCCTCAGCCTGCCCTGCTATCACTGTTTTAAAAACACATACATTTTAAACACATTTCTGCATTGCTACGTTTGCACCTAGGTATGTATGAACACACATGGAAAACATTGATACATGGAAAAAAGCATGCCTTAACAGTCCATTACCAGATCCACTCTTTTCCCACTGTCTGTTTAACGCATGAAGACAATAATGATGGAAGCCTGTCCTTTGATGGGCAGAGAGAGATAAGAACAGAAATGATGGAAGGGACAGCCTGGGAATGCCTATAGCTGGCCACTTCTGTGCTGTGAATCGATGCTACGCTTCTGCATGTAGGCGAAAAATGAAGCAGAACCGGTTTGAGAGATTTACATTGGAGTTTTTCCAGTTTTCAGATACAGTAGTTTCTCATCACAGTGAACCATTCTAGGAACTGAAAACATGCAGAACCACAAGGAAGACTACAAAACTAAAATGCTATAACGTGCAGACTGGAGGGTAAGAATTTGACACTACTACGATGTGTCAACCTCATGCAGAAATGGTCTGAAAGTCTATCCACTTGTAATCTGGTCTTCCTCTCTTCTTACTGCCTTCCACCTTACCAAATATTATTGTCTTGCCTAGTGAGCTACGTCATCTCTTAATATGCCCAAAGTATGACAGGCTCAGTTTATCAGTCATCTTGGCTTTTAGGAAGAGTTCAGGCTTGTTTTGTATTTAGACCCATTCATCTGTCTTGCAGGCAGCTCACAATGTCCACAGAGCTCTCTTCCAGCACCATATCCCAAATGACAGAAGGCTGTAGTAAGGTATTTGTGCAACAGGAATATCTTCCCTCTCCACCATAGTTCTGTGAGAAATTTGTATGAAAGTCGCAAACATCAAAGAAGCATATATCGCTAAGGACCTACCAAATTTCAGACATATAGGTGCAGAGATTAGGGAGTTTTGATGAATGAAAAATGATCTTTACTTCTTGTCTTCCTTCCTTCCTTCCCTCTTTCTTGTATTCTCTGCTGACAGCAGCTGTTTTAAATATTCAAGTGGGGCATGAAATCCTGCTGCAGTTTCAACATTTCCCAGTGCCCATTAAAAGTGGTGCAGAATTCCCAAAGAATGTACAAATTTCTATTGAGATATACATACTTTCCAAGACTTGTTGGAAAGTATGATCATGACTTGGAAGTGCACATATTTCCTTATATGCACCTTCTCCGTGAGGTGAGCAATGTACATGCACAGTATCCAATAGTTACACGTATTAGCTATTCAGCTCATAATACCCTTGACATACATATCTCCTTGTAGTGGACCTAATGCTTCCAAGCCCCTCCTCTTCTTCCAAATAGCCACAGCATTGTGAGTAGCCTATTGCTCACACACATATTCCTCACTCACACACCTGTGGCCTTCTGTCTCAGTTCTTTCTACTCCTTTCTGCATGAACCCATTGGCTCATATTATGAGCCATCTAGAGTTGTGTGAATCTATAGAGTGGTTCATAGGGAGGTAAAAACTGAAGGACAGCAACCCTGTCACTGAAGGCCTTTATCAAGAGACGAGAGGCACAGGACTCACTGGTTCTTCCAGAGTACATTTCAAATATCTTGAGCCTACTATTCTCTCTGTGAAACAAGATGGATCACAGTGTTCTGTCTGTTTCTCTTGAACATTATGCTTCCTCCACGGCTTCTTTGCTACCTGTTCAGTTGTATGATACATCTTGCTTTTACTGAAACCAATTATTTTTTGAGTAGATGGGACAGTGGTTTCAAAGAAACACGTGTCCTTAACCATCTTTGGCTTTAATTAAAGTTGCTTGAGTTTAGTGTCTTCCGGATAGGACCATGAAGCAGCAGTCCAGGACCCTGTTGCAGAATGAGCGGGAAGGCTACCAAATGTTTCAGGGCAGCTAGCCACATTTTGTAGCAAGTAAAATAATTCACATGATCAACATTATCTGGGTGTCCTGATAATTACAAAAGCAATTAATGGAATCAATACTTTTAATAAAGACATAATGAATGAATAAAAAAAAGTGAGGATCTGTAAACCGTTTAAGTCCAGAGTCTAAAATTACCCAGCAGTACTACTATTGTTAAGACAGAGAACTATCACACACCAAATGCCAGATGAAATTCCAGCTTGCTGGCCCCATCATTCTGGTATTTAAGCCTCTTCTTAGTTGACTCTTCCTTTGTTGACTCAGCTGTACTATGCACTAGAGGTGAAGGAGCTAGGATGGCTGGAACCCACCCTAGAGTGGTTCATTTGCTGATAACAATTGGGAACAAAATGTGGCTTATGGGATTTATGCAGCTGGTCCCACTTTAGAGAGTTTTTTTAAAAAAAAAAAATCTTATCCTAAATCAGAAGCTCAAAATGTACAGCATTTAGGGATAGAAGGCATTTTTGCTGGAGGCTAGCTACCCTGCCTCTTTCTTTTATGCATTTAAAATGAAGTCTGGGAACCAGAGGAATTGTGGATTGCTGAAAACTAAATTCTAGTTGCTTGCCCATAAAACAAAATTTGCAACTCTTCTTCTGATGGTTAGCAATATTTTATTGTGAGATGCTGTTCTTTATTTTAAACTGGAATGTGATATCCTTGAGTTGCTCAACTGTCAGTATGAGGTCCCTCTACCTGCAGTAATTTCCTTGTAGGCTGATTGCCCATACTATAACAAGTTCTATTGGCTTTTTGATTAAAATTAGTGATGTTGCTAAAAACTGTATTCATCTGGCTTGGCAAGCAATCTCTTGATCCTAGTGCATGGCTGGATTACACATCAAACTCAATTTCCCCATGAAAAGATTTCCTCTGTTTAGAATATAAAGAGCTTCTAAGGAGCCACGTGTAAGCAAGGGACCCTAGGAAACATTGTTTGCTTGGAAACTTGAATATACAACAAAACCATCAGGAACCCTGAAAATTACAGCCAAGATCCCATATGCCTTTAGTATAGCATAAATATATGCAAGTATAGTTATGCTGCATCCCACAGTTACACAACCAACTGAGGAATGGGCACCAAAGGCTTGAGCTCCCCTATTGCACTATGTCAATTTGCTCCCCACCTACTGTCAAAAATAAGAAAGGGGGCTGTGCGTGCTTGTGTAATTGGCTTCACTAGGAGCTCCACTTACAAAAAGTCTGAAAAAGTAGAACCATCTGCACGACAAAGTTGATACAACTGTAATAACCTGCAAAGAATTCTGCCCTATATGTTTTCATGCCATTTATGGGACACTTTCATGAGCACATGCAGAAGCATTCTAGCATTCTAGCTGTTAAGAAATCCTGGACAATGTATCTGACAGAGTACTTCTCATTCCCAGGACAATGAATCTCATTCCTGTAAAAGTACATTGCAGCAAGGCTCCATGGATCCACCAAAGCAGCGTCTCTCTCACAAAAAGGACATTGATTAAGCCAGCATGGTGTAATGGTTTGAGCACTGGACTGTAACCCTGGAGACCAGAGTGTGATTCCTAATTTGGCAATTGAGCCCACTGGCTGAGCTTGGGCACATCACAGACACTCATTCCCAGAAAACCCTGTGACAGGTTCACCATAAGTCAGAAATGATTTGAAGGCACATAGCACTACAACAAAATTTAAGAAATGTGGAGCTCTTGGCTTCAGACCTCAAAATTCAGACCTCATTCAGTTCAAGAGTGATCTGGGTAATATTTGAAAGTTAAATCCCATTGAATAGAAAGTAAGATGGGGCTGAAACCATAAGGGAGAGATGTCTAGGTTGCTGATGCCTCTAATTCTATCATTTCTCATGTCTTTAGCAATGACACTGAAAGTTTTTACTTACTTGCTACATTTCTACCTTGCCTTTCTTCTAATGAGCTCAAGGTGGCCCTTTCCTCACGGGGGGGGGCCGAAACGGGACCGCGCACGCAGGGGCAGAGCTTACCTGCGAGCAGGTTGCTCTGTCCCTGCGGAAAGCATGGATCCGCCATTCTAAACGCCGCCAAATTTCGGCGGCGCTCGGCAGCGCTCGGCGGCGCCCAAAATGGCGGCCGGCGGCTTCCGGTGGCGCTCCGCCAATCTGGACAGCGCGCCAGCCGGAAGCCCGCCCCTGGGCAGATCTGCAGGGACGCGCTACCTTGCCTGCAGTTCTTCACCAGGGGCTGCCACGGGGCAGCACGGGCAAGTTTTGTAAAAACCACTTGCGAAGGTGGTTTTTATAAAACTCGCAGCACCACCCCCGCAGCTGCACTAGAGCAGTTTGAGGTCTAGAGCCTCACTTTTTTTAACTGCGCTAGCGCACCCCACAGTGAAGAAGACCTCCAAGAGAGGTCGCCCTAGCGTGGGCAATATGCCCATGTGGAAATGGCCGGTGTATCTGTTTCACCATTTTATCCTCAGAATTGTCCTATGAGGTAGGCTAGGCTGCATAAAGATTAACCAGCCCAAGGTCACCCTGTGAATTTCATGAGTCTGTAAGAGACTGGAATCTGGATCTTGCAACCCTCTAACCACTATGTGCACTGGCTGACTGTGAATCAGTTTATATCGATCGTGGCATAGTCATAGAATTCTAGAACCAGCAAATAGTTGAAATAAATAGGCCTACTAACCAGTTTACACATGTTAGAATCCCTCATGCAGCAGACCAAACATAAAATTCCTTTCCACAGAAAGCTTGGTTGGCCTACTACCTTCTCTCCTTTTGCCATCAGGCATAGACCTTTTTCTTCAAACAAGCCTTTAGTCTGTAAGAATGATACCAAGAGAACCTTCTTAGTGGCTGCTCCCAAGTTATAGAACTGCCTTCCACAGAAGGTCATGTTGGTCTGCTCCCTCCTGTCATTCTGCAATCAGGTAAAAACCTTTCTGTTTAAGAAAGCTTTTGGTTTTTAGTGTGTTGCAGCAGATGAGGTTTTTAATGAAGAGTATGATTTTATTTTGTTATGTTTGAAACATTTTTAATGCTGGTTTTAACTTGTTTTTAATGTTGTTTTTAACTTGTTAACTTGTTTTTAACATCCATTTTTTTAAATAGAAACTTAATTTAATTGTGTGTTACTTCTGAATTTAGAGTTTTCTAATTGTGTTGTAATTTTAAAATGTTGTACACTGTCTTGGATCCCATGCTGGGAAAAAGGTGGCAAATCAATCAATCAATCAATCATGGTAGTCATACATGGTGAAACCATCAAATTATTATTCCATTTTCAATATCATATGGAATCTTGGGGTTTACAGTTTAGGGAGGGACCATTAGAATTCTCAGCCAGGGAGCTCTTTGGCTTCAGTAAAATACAAACCCCAGCATTCCACAGGATGTTGAAAGTGGAATAATAGCACTATAACAATATAGTGTGGAAATGGTCTGTGTTTCTATAGCAGCACACCCCATAGGTTGTGGAGTGACCCTGTGATTCCCAGGGTCCCTTTTTTCTTTTTTCAAAAAAAATTGAAAACAAAATGTCAACCTAAATGCCTCCCAACACCCTCTGGGTGGTTGTGAGTGTTTTCACCATGTTCTCCTTCTGCATTAAAGCATGCATGCATAAATAAATAAATAAATAAATAAATAAATAAATAAATAAATTTATATATAGATATAGATATATATATTAGAAAAAGGCTTCTTCTGGACTTCAAATATCCCAGACAGGGTAAAAAATGTCCTCTGACTCCTAGGGATGAGGGGGAGGGGTTGAGGTAAAAAAAAAATTTTTAAAAAATTCTTTTTTTAGGGTGTTGTTATCACCGTGTCCTGGCCTGGCCTTTGGTGAACCAAAGATATCATTTTGATATCGCAATTCGACCCTGCTCTGCCACCAGCCAAGTGTTTGTGAGGCCCACTGAACAAGCGCGAAGCTAGGCATGGCTACTACTTGCTGCTCCCACCAAACCAAGCCAGATATTGCCAGATCTGCTTTAGGGGACCTCCCGAAACAAACACCTTCATTACAAATGCACGCTGCCACAAAGAGACCCTCTGCCCTGAGAGGACACCCTAGCGAGCTAGGTACTTAACTGCCGAGCTAGCTGCATCTACATACCGGCCATACCATTGTCAATTCGGACTCTAACTCAGTCATGCAAATTCTGACCTTTCGGAGGCTTTGTCTCCAAACCAAAACTTATTGTTTTCGCCCAAGACCAGAGTAGCCTGCGGTCATTCTTTCCCCAATAAAAATCCCCAGTTCTGAGAGCTCTTCAGAACTCTCACCAGATCTCTTGGACTTCTACTTTGCCTTGCTGTCGCTCGGTTCAGCAGATTCCCCTTGGCCGCCATGCCGGGTTTCCTCTTCTACAATTGGCTTCCCCAGGACTGCAGGACAGGTGGCGTATCACCCATTCCCCTTGAAACTCTCTTTTCCTTTTCTAGTTAGGAGTGTGTTTGTGTTTTTCTTTAATAACTGTTTAATAAATCTTAATTGCTGTTTGAACCATTTGCCTCCTCACTGACCTGACGCTGTAGACATAGGGTAAAAGATCCTGCTGCGTTACCCTGCCTCTCGTTAGCCAACAGAGTGCTCCAGCTAATTTTCCCCATCTTGCTAGGTTTGTTTGGTTATTTGGGCACTCCTCCCGGGACCCCCAATTCACAGGATAACAGTGTGTAGTGGGAGTGAGGCCCCCTGAAGTTCCTAGGGGGCCAATGAAGCCCCTAGCCCCAGAGAGTAACCCACCCTTCCTCTATGGCAATGATTGATAGAAGAACATGGAACTGCTGACTTCTTGTTGGCTCTGCATCAATACAGCTGCCCAAAGCTTCTAGCTGAGCAGTTGTCAGGTGAAGAAAGGAAGCAACTTGAGCTCCCACTGGCCCCATAGCATTGCAAAGCTTGGGTGGGTTCTTCACTCTAATCATTACTCTTCAGGAGTTAGAGAAGTAATGTTCAAAAGGGGTCCAGTCACAGAATGTACATGGGTGGCCACAGCATGGCCACATCCACCTGAAATCTATTCAGCAAAACTGGTGTCTCAGCAGCCATGTTTGCTAAACTATAAATACAACATCCTTTCAGCTAGGGCCCATTGCAAGGATTAATGAAATACCATAAAAGTTCAAGGAAGAGTTCATGGTTGGGTGAGAAGCTCATAATTGCAAATACTGTGTTTGCTGTGCTTTCTTTTAGCCATGGCTGCCTTTCCAAGAAAAGAGTCATTTTCAAGAAGTGCTTAATTCTGTGGAAAAATTAGGCCAGTTACCTGTATGATAACCTAACCAGTTACCAGAATGGTAAATTAAAGGAAGGAAGGAAGGAAGGAAGGGGAAAGGAAGGAAGGAAGGAAGGAAGGAAGGAAGGAAGGAAGGAAGGAAGGAAGGACTTTGATTTGTGGATAAGAACATTTTTAAATAAACTGAACTAATTTGCACTTTCTGGATCAGAATACAATTGCCTTTTGACCTGTGCTTTTCTCCATGCAGTCAAGTTTCAGTTCAAAAATTGTACACAAATATGTGTACATTAGGGAAAGCTGAATACAAAAATGGATATGCTAAGAAATATTGAATATTTTTAAAAATGCAAATTTTGGTGCAGTTCTTCCCTTCTTTAATTCACAGACTGATGCAGAAATGGGATGAAACAGGCTTATGAATATACACACTTTCAACTCTCATGGACCAAGGAAAGACTGATTCATCCCTAGGTAGAATGTATTACAGTTTTGTATTTTCAAAGGAGCCCTCCCAGTAGGCACTGAGCACCATGGCTAATGCACCTTCTCCTGAGTCTTGCCAAGATTTGAACAAGAACAATAGCTGTGTAATGCCCTAGAGGTAAATAGCATCCCAGAAAATCTCTGTCTTATATGGTCAACTCAAGTTTCTGATAATTCACAGTGTTATCAGACCCTAGGAGGTAACTCATCATCATGCCAATAACTCAAGGATTACAATAAAAACATGAAGAGGCCCAGATCATCTGGGAAAATGCTTTTTCCCACTAGCTAACCTTCTGTAATGTAGGTCAGGGATACTCAGAATTAAAAGACCAGGCAGCTGAAGCCTACTCCAAAATCTGTGGAATTCTCTCATGGTTCATTCATGACATCTCAGCTTATTTGAAACAACATCTTTGTTGTGTTTTGCTGACAAATCATAACTAAAGCTGTGTCAGCCATGCTGCTTTGTCATCAGATCACTGGAGGGTTAGTTATTGTTGCCATCAGAGCTTGGGAAAAGTTGCTGACTGATCAATTCTGAGAGTCATAGTCCAAAAAGTAACTTTTCTGAGCAACAAGAATTACAAAATCCTAATACAGAAAGCACTTGGGTAGAAGCTTCCTTGTAATTCATGCTGATCATTATGTCTGTATATCTGGAACGCCATGTTCAATCACCATTTCTCAGTATGAGTGCACAAACACAAGTGAAAGAGACATGGGCTGTCATCACCTGTGATCATCTGTTTGCGGGTTGTTCCATAATGGGATTTTCTGCCTTCATTCTTTATTCTCCAATTATTATCATGTTTACCTTCCATAAACAATGACACAAAAGCAACAACAACAAGGAGATCTTCAGTATCCTTTAAAATCTAAGGACGATGCAGGTTATGCAGTGCACTCCTCTGAAAAGCTGCATTTGCATCATAACCAAGCTTGCATTCCCTTGTTAACTTTGCCTAACCCTTCTCTTGGGAGGCCTAAACTGTATTTCTAAGTGTTCAACTTAAGTTTTAAGTTACTGCATAGCTAGAAATTTGAAGACTGGAGAAAAAATTCATTAGGGAGCAGAATTCTTATCTGGAGGAGGAGGAGAAATGCCCTCATTTTGGCCACCTATGCTCACACCCCTATAGCGTGACACTTAAAGTGGCATTAAACTGCTTTAACTGTGTAGGTATACTCAATTGCCAAGGTTAAGGCATAAGCCAAATCCTGTACACTTTCAGAGTAGTGTAAATATAAGCGAGGGCATTTACCATGGGTCCCACCATTGGCAATAGGTGCCTAAGCCTTGCCCTTAACGGTTGAACAACAGTCAATTAGCTTCCCACTCCTCAAGTTACCAGTGAGAGAAAGGGCTGAGTGTGTGCCTCCTGTGAACATACCCTTATACAATTTCTAGGAAAATGCAACCACTTGTGCAACAGTTTTTACACTAATGGGGTGACCCAACCAAATTTGGCCTGTAGCATTACTCCCTTCCATTTTTTGATAAGACACAGCATTACCACAAAAATAAATATTTATCACTCTAACAATTGTGTCAAACCTGAAATTAGGGTGTTTAAAAGTATTTAAAGTAGAAAAGTATGTAATCTAAGACTCTAAACTGTAGTTTACTTAGCTTGTGCATAAACCTGGCACTGTAACTGTGCCCACGTTGAGTCAATGCTACATCCACTGGTGGAAAACAGACGCTGAGAGCTTTTCTCCAAGGCAATGTGGACCTGGAGAGGAAAATATTGCTTTGTCTTGCCTCAGTGTATGGCCAAGACTATACCCTCCAACATTTCACAGATGAAAACTGGGACACATCTGCCCAAAAAGCATTGGAATGTGGTCAAGACAGTTAAAGTCATTTACGGGTAAAGACACACAAACCAGGAAAGGCTGCAGCCGTTTGCTTTTGCTTGTGCCTACTGGGAAGGGCAACGTTCTGCTCCTTCTCCCCTCTCCTCCATGCTGAGTTGGTTGAGTAGAAACTCACACTTCTGTACTTTGAACTCAGTTTGCAGCAACTAAAATACTCTAAGGACAAAAGTGGAAAGTGGAAGGAGGAGGAGAAATTGGGACATTTTAAAAGCAGCTGAAAACTGGGACAACTGGAGGTTAATTGGGACTGTCCTGCCAAATCAGGACAGTTGGAGGGTATGCAAGACACATATGAAAAATTGGGTAGGGGGGCACAAGACACCAGAAAGGATCTTCCAGCTCTTTAAATGCAGCCTTTGTGTTATTCTTCAGTACAAATACTGAGATCGCTTTTAACTTTTAGGATGTTGCTCCATTCAAACTCAGAAAGTTGTTCCAGTGTTTGAACATTTTCTGCCTTCTAGAATACAGTTCCTCATATGGTTTCTACTATAATGTCTGTCTGTTTAATTCATCAGTTATATAATAGCTGAAACAATTTTCCTCCAGGGGAAGGGCCTGTTCTTGTTTCATTGGAAACCATCTTTATCCTACAAAGTCATTTCAGGCTTATATCTTTGCTTCCCAAGGATGCTTTTGGAGTAGGGAGGAAGTACAACATCACAGAACAGTCTCTCTTAGCTTGACCTTAAACCCGTGACAAAAACAGAACAAGACAGGAATCCCAAGGCAGGAATGCAATTTCCTAGAGAAACAACAGCATTGGCATATGCAAAGAACCTCTTGTTTGGGGAGTTTGACCAATTTTTAAGCTCTCTTGATAGTCACTCAGTAGTGTGAAGCATGGGATATCAGTTATGATAAAAAGGAAGAAAACAAGTGGAAGGGAGCTTGAAAACAGCCTTCTCCAAACAAATATTAGAGCCAAGGACCATAGACGATATAAAAAAAATGGAGATGTTCCAGCGAAAATACTGGTACCCTCAGACTTAATCTATTCATATATCTTAAATAATCTATGACAAGAGAACTCACACACACATACAAATACAATTATTCCTAGCCAGTTTGCAAAAAAGGATTTTTTGGGGAGGGAATGGGGAATTACAACTCCCACAGTCCCCTAGCTAGCATGACCACTGACTTTGCTGGCTGCAGTTTGATTCTGGGAGTTAGAGTCAAAAAGGGTATTTTTCCAAGCTCCACTCTCAATCTCAGTACACCCAATCTCATCTAATTTTGAAAGCTAAACAACTAAATAGCTGGCTTGAATAAGAGTACTTGAATAGTAGACAAGCACAAATCTCTAGGTAGAGTTACAAAAGAACCATGGTGAGTCACTGCCAATCAGAGCTAATACTAGAGCAGATGGACCAATGGTTTGACTTAATGCACCTTCCTCTGTTAAACCACATATTTTTATACCGAAGAGGCATGTCTGACACCATACCGAACTCCTGAAATCAAAAGGATATTTTTATCTACTCTGCTTCTGGATTTGGTCTGAAGACAGGTGCTTCTCATGAATGTTGTTCTTTACACATCTCTGAGACCAAGACATCCAGAGTCACTGCTAACAACATCACCAACATGGGGTAACTTCATTTAGCCCTTTTTAATTTTGGCCTCATACAAGCATCTAACTAGACATCAGAGGCAGTGTAAGTCTGCTCTTTCGAGAGGATCTATAGGTAGGCATCTGCTGCTGCTGCTGCTGAGACTATAAGCTACTCTGTTCAAGTACACATCAGGTAGGGTTGACAGTATAAAAGACTTTGAGCAGTCTGTGTGCCAAACTTGATCAATCTAGACAATTTTACTTCAATATTGAAAAGCCTCCACTGCCACACCCCCACCTCCAATACCACAAGCCGGCATAGCAGCCACAGGACACACAGTTCTGTCCTCCAACACCTTGCTGCTCCCATGTGATCTTCAACACACACACACATGCACACGCACACACAACGAGGTGGCCTCCATATTCTCTCTTATAGTAGGATCAGATTGTCTAGGACTGTTGGGTTTCTTTTGCTGCATAATGAAGATCAACCTACTAGTTTGATCAATTCAGTTTCTGCTTAAGATAACTCTATCAATTTAAGTGACATTATTGTTCAGGAAAATCAAGACAAGTGACCTCATGAGTAAAGATTTTTCACCAAAGCAAACTTGACACTATCCAATCACATGCTTAAGCCCATGAACAATTTCAACTTTTTTCCATTTATGTAGTCAGCTATGCAGGTAGAAACTTCAATAATCCATATAGCTATATAACATCTATTTCAACTAGGAGGAGACCTGGAGTACCCTGTAGACCACATCATAGCATTGGGGGCAAGAACAGGGGTCTGGACAAAGAGGTCAGTTACTTTCGGATGTTTTAGGAAGCTGAGCCTAGAAATGTTTGGGTACTTGAGGCTGGGAGATTAAAATAATGCTCAAGATTCACCATTTTGCCTGTGATATCAGATATAATAATCCACTATATTCAAGCTGCTGTGCTATTTAACATTTCTTCTCAGATTGTGCTGTACAGAGGTCTAGGAATATAATAAATATTCATGTGTAATGAAAACAACCTAACACCTGGAGGAAATGTACAATTCAACCAATAATGATGGAGGTTGTACATGTGTGAGCATATGTGTGTGTGAGAGAGAGAGAGAGCGCGCAACAATGAGCACCACAAAGTTACTTTCATGTTTAAAGATAATGATGCTCCTTGCCTCCAGAAAAATCACCATGATGAGAGGGAGAGAGGGAGGGAGAGAGAGAGGGAGGGAGAGAGTCACTCATCTTTTCCTGTATTCATCCTTAGATCCCTCCCGTGTTCCAATGGAGTCAGTCAAGGCAGAAGGAAGCCCTTCTAAGCTTCTTCTTATCAGATGATGAAGAAGAAGAACTGACAGCTCACACAAAAGCCTTGGTGAATACAAGGCTCTGTAGGGTTGGGCTGTGTGGCAGATCAGCCTCAAGCACCCTGCCTCATTGACCAAGCTCTTTGAACTGGTATTAACTCAAGCCTGCCCTAGTATTCAGTCCTGCCTCCCCAGGAGGATAATTACCCAACATTCAGAGGTTAAAAACACTCCTTCCTTAGCCCCTTTAAACCAGACCCACTGTAATGCAGGCTGCCACTGAATTAGCCCCATAATCGGATTAGGATAAATTGCTTTAAACTGACATTCAGAAGGAAAGCCTCCTGTCTTCTTTCTACAGGTGTGTAGAGTGAGATTTCCCAGCTTACCTTGCTCTTGCTTGACTCAGGCTCAAGACTTCTTTTAAGAAGTTGACTTTTTGTAAGTGGAAGTGTCATTCCCTTAATCACAGCAAACTTTCCATTTGGGTGGCTGGGGAGAATAGAATCACACCATTCTGAGTGTAAAGGGGGGGAACCCACTGGGCAATAAAGGGGGACCAGAAAGATTACCACAGCCATTGGGGATGAAAAGCAGAAAGGGGTCGTGCAAGATTAAGAAAGAAACTGAGGCAAACTGAAAATAGGGGAAAGCCCCTGCTCTTGGCCCTGGGCCATGACTAGTCAACAGCTGGCAACACACATGTGCTCTTATATTTCAGAAGGTTCCAGTATGCACCTGCAGAACAGATAATTCTCCATTGCTTTATAATTCAAGATGGGGAAAGGGAAAGATCTGGCATGAGTCCTTCTTCTGCATCAAGTTGAAGATAAGAAGGCACTCTCCCAGCCCCCCACTTCCATCTTACATGCATAAGCTGACTGGACTGGCACCTGAATCTTACTTCTGCCTTTGGAATGGGAGAGCATCACCTGTCTGCGCCTGATAGCAGCAGGCTAGCTTAGTGGGCATAGGGCAGTGCCAGCAGAGCAGAACGGTCAAGATGCAATAGATGAAGTTGTCATCACTGCCCCAGAGCATCTTCCATCTCTCCCTGCCTAGTGGCAGGACTCACCCTGGAAAAGAGGGACCGGGGATATAGTTCACAAACATCCCAAGAGGACAGCCGTAACCTTTGTGACAAGGAGTCAACGTACAGACCTAATCCTGCAATACTAATTGTGTACGCCATCTTAAGGCATGAAGACAGGTATTGTACCCTATCCAGGACCATCCTGAGCAGGTGGAAGCACATACAGATTGTTCAGTCCTCCTTGCTGAGTCTTGAGGATCTCTAGCCTCAAAAAGAACATTAACGTTTGTTTGTTTTTTAAGCTAATGGCTGTAACAAAGGATTTAAATGGACAAAAATTATCTATATCTGTTCAAAACACTTGAACCCGTCACAGAGGCTGAGAGAGTATGACTTACCCAAGGTCACCCAATTGGTTTCCATGGCCAAGCAGGGAATCAAACCCTGGTCTCCCGGGTCATAGTCTCAATGCTCAAACAATACACCACACTGGCTCTCTAAACACATAATAAAAAACATGATAGGTGACTAAAAATTCATTTAAAAAATTAGCAGAAAGACAGCATTGTAGACAGTGATAGACAGCCCCATGGACATTATTCAGCAATTGTATCTTTATCAGCTTAATGAAGTATAATATACTTAGGATGACTTATCATAGTATCTGAGTCCAAGGAAGAACAAAGTTAGCAAACACTGTTTTTAGAGAAACTAGTCCAGACATATAGTACCCATACATAAGGGCAAGATCCACTTGCATGCACCAACTCACATGCCACTGATGGCTCAGCCAACGTGTGTTTGGCACCAGTGTTAAACTCACATGCTTCTAAGATGCTGGCAGAGTTGACATCTGGGTCATTCCCCCAGCACCATAACCAATGATCAGGGATAATGGGGGCTGGAACCAACAACATCTGGATGATTTTATCCATCCTAGAAGGAAAGTGTGTTATTATTGTTTTTGGTTGTTCTTAATCATTATGCATTGCATTCTTAGTATCACAGTTGGTTTGCTGTTTGTTCTGTAAACATTTAGAGAATATTTATTGCTGGGCAGCTGTAAACCTTCAACAATTAAATATATGACAGATAATAATTATCACCATATTAAAAGGCTTATGTAGGCAGGAAAAAAATAATTTGAGAGGTCACCTTAAAGTGGGTGGTGCAGAAGATGTTCCACTTGTTCCCATGAACCCTCAACACTGGCTGTGCTGGCTGATGGGAATTACAACCCAAGAGCCTCTGAGAGGCTGTACATGAAAACAAGTTGTGGGTGGGAACTGTAGCAAACAACATAATCCTCTGTAAGTGGCCACATATCCCTATGCTCCCCATCCATACATATAGTCTTCATCCTATAACGTACAGCATAGCAATATATACAGATATTGGTTGTTGTTGTGTGCCTTCATTTCCAAATTACGGTGACTCTAACAAGGGGTTTTCTTGGCAAAATTTCTTCAGAGGGAGTTTGCCTCTGCTCTTCTCTGAGGCTGAGAGCATGTTACTTGCCCAAGGTCATCCAATGGGTTTTTCCATGGCTGAGCAGGGATTCATATCCTGGTCTACAGAGTCTGATGTGTAAACCCACTGGTCTGTTACTTTCAATCTTCCTTGCCAATGTCACCATCATGGGCATGCAAAGGGCTCATGTGTGTGCAGAGCAGGGAGTGTACCTTGTGCTGTCTTTCAGTGGTGACAGATAATAGTAACCCCTGTGGTATGGATCAAGATGTTATGACTTCCTACAAAGGCTTGTGTTGGTGGATCATTACAGCAAGGGGTCAAGGGTTGCTTTCCGGAACATGATCTCTCCTTTTGGAATTAGGAGGTTTATTTGTTCTAAGATAAAGGAGAGTGCCCAGCCTCCTCCTGCTTAGATCAGCCTGACATCTCATTCAGAAATGTTATGAAACACTCTGTGAAGCTGCTAAACCTTTGGATGTTATGATATTTCAACCAAGATGCTGTCCCTGTGACCTTCCACCTCAATGAGAAAGCCTGAGGGTCAAAAAGTGAAATGGAGACCACATCGGCAAGCCTTTCACTGGGCAGACCTTTCCCTGACATTGGATGTTGAAGAATGATTACAGATGGCATTGTTGTAGGTGGGGAGAGAGGGAAGAAGAGGGCAGGCAGAATATCACCTGCCATGAAATTTCACCCCCTGGTGAACATTCATTTGTAGGAAGATCATAAATCATTTTGCTTTGATGGAACTACTGAACACTTTCTGGTTTTAAGCTGGAAAAAAGGTCACCACTGATAGACAACAGTTCTGTGTGATCATGTTTTTCTAAAAAAAAAACAACTACAGGTAATTTTCTGAATACCGTCCAGAATGTGTAAAGGCAGATATCTTCTGGTCACCGATATTTCCCTGCCAGCTCTTATCTAGAGCCAAGCTGAATACTCAGCATAATCACACAGCACAGCTCGTATCAAAGGACTATTTTAAATCTGGTCCCCTTGATTAACGTCTTACACACAGGACAAATTTCCTGAACTCAACAAGTGAATTTTCATGGTAAAGTAACTTTTCAGAACTGTGCTTTAGTCTAGCCTTCTCATGTAGCCTTCAAATGGTGGTATAACAAACATTTTGATGCATATTATTGGCTGATCTCTATGACATTGGCAGTTCAAGGATATTCAGCAGATAAGGCACAATTAGAAGGGAAGAGGATTTTGCTATATCTGATGCCAAACACCAAGAAAAGTTTATTTTCCCCACCATTGGTAAAAGAAATGTACAGATTATTTGCAATCAGGGCCACCAATGACAAGCCGTGTTCCTCAACCTGCCAATAATAGAAAAGGCAGGTAGTATGAACTCTTGAAGAGCTAGCATGGTGTAGTGGTTTGAGCATTGGAATATAATCCTGGAGACCAGGGTTCAATTCCCTGCTTGGTGACTTTGGGTGTGTAACACATTCTCAGCCCCAGAAAACCCTGTGATAGGTTCTCCTTAGGGTTACCATAAGTGAGAAGTTACTTGAAGGCACACAACAGCAGCAAGAAGAAGAAGAAGCAGCTCCTTACAATCTCCAGGATCTCAGGGAGAGCTTTCCCCACCTTTAGGACACCTTAGCAGGAAGTCCTGAGGACTAGCTAGGAAGTCCTGAGAACTAGGCTGAACCTTCTGTGCATTAACCATGCAATCTAACACTGGGTCAGGGCCCCTTAATTCCTCATATATCAAAGTGAACCCCAAGATGCCCCTAATTTAAGTCCTATGTTTATAGAGTTACCCTAATTGCACTACAGGTTTTATCCCAGGTGTCTGGAAATGAACCCATATAGCAAATGCCAATGTTGGTGGATGCTAAGAAAAAAGAATGATCAAACTAAACTGAATAGACAACTGGTTTTGCATAAAAATGCATTCTTAGTACATTGTAGATACACTTTCACTAGCGAAGTACGATGTCTGAGACTAAATTACAGATTTATTATTTGAGATTGCCCAAGGATATCTTTTGTTGAGTACTTACTGCTACACAACAGTACAATTAGATCTCCACTTGCACCTTCTTTCCAAATTTCCCAAAGTTGTTTCCTTTCAGTGAGATAAACATAAGCTGAACAGAGTGGGGTGGGGAAAGAAAAGACTCACTCCTATAAATGTTTTATGACTTGTTACAGTTAGAGAAACAACAAGAACAATGTCTCTATAAAGGCATGCCATCAAGATTTTTTAATTAAGATGCACAGGGTGCGTGTGTGTGTGTTTGTGTGGGTTTTTAAAAGCAAAATAACAGACATAATGTGCTCATTCATTCCAGCTCAAGCACTCTCCAGTCCTCTAATCTCTAAGGTACAATAACAACTTTTTTCAGTTCACCCCACCACTTCTACCCCTGGAAACCAGGAGGTCCACTGAGTCACTTAAAAAAAAAAAAGAAAAAAACATTCAGCCATGGCAGCAAAATCAGACAAGGAACTGTTCTGAATTCCAGGTATTGTCCTTCTGGTGGAGACGCTGGGAAAATGTACGCAGTGTGAAAGTCTGCAAAAAGATGTCCCAAAAGAGGTTTTAATATGTAACCATGTCTCTCTCCCCCACCATGTTTATCTGGTGTTTGTTTGAAATGAACAAGACACTCAGCGTGTGCTCAGGGGAGCCCTAGAGTACATGTAAATTATTAAGAAAACAGAGCATGTTTTTCTTCTGTGAGCTGTAAAATAACTGTTGGAGCTTTCCTTCTCTTTCCCATTTGACCTAAATGTTAAGGGTGAAGAGATGATTCTAAGAAGGATTAACAGTTTGGCTTTGTTAGAGAGGGCTGAAGTTTCAAAAACAGTCTAAACTCCTCTTCAGCTGTGCCAAAAAATTGCACAATAATACTATTTACTTACCCTGGTTCTAAACACATTACCTGTGAGTCAGACCCACCTATGACAATTCCTGTGCTTGTGGAGAAAGGAATCAGTTTTAGTTCAGACATTCAAATAGCTATTTTGAGGATAGGGTTCAGAGCTTTGGATTGCTCCTTTGAAGTCTGGACTAAAACCCAGAGTGAATTCACCACTCCACTGACAGAAGAGTCTACTGTTATCACTGTCTCTGACCTGAAAATAATACCTAAAGGCACTACCATGCTAAATTCTCTTGAAAAGAATGTTATTTGCTGAGATTTAGAATCAGAGTGGTAAAATTAAAACAACTGTATCAACAGAAGGCCTACCTAATCAGACATTATTCTGTTCCCATAGTGGCTGGTGCCCCCCACCTTGCCTGGTGACTATAGGAAGCCCACACATAGGGCACGAGGGCCTTTTCATGTTTTTTTTTCCCGCAGCAGAGAAATATACGGCCTCTGGCGCTGGAACTGAAAGAGAGCCATCATGACAAGTAGCCATCAGTAACATTAACCTCCATGAATATGTCTCCTCTACGTTTAAAGCCATCCATGTTTATGACCATTGTTGCACCCTATGGTAGCAAATTCCACCATTTAACTGTATTTATTTATGTGTTTGCTTTTTTTATATGCTGCCTCTCTCCCAGAGTGGGACCCAACTGTTTGCTGTATGAAATTTACTTCATTTTATCTGTCCTGAATTTCCTACAATTAACCTTCACTGGATTGTAGTATCACAAGTGTAGAAAAAATCCACTCTTTATCTACTTTTTCCACAACATGGACAACTGTATACACCACTGTCATCTATCACTTTATTCAACTTCTTTCTAAGCTGAAATTTTTGTTGTTAACTGTTCCTCTAAAGGAGTTGTTCTATGGCTGCCCTTTTCTGGATCTTTTTTTTTTTCCTTTACAATGTCACTTTTTCAGGATACTACACACACTAATCTAAGGGCCTTTTCGCATGGCATTTGCCATGCGAAAGGGCCCCTCGAGTGTTGCACGACTGCAAGGAGTGGTCCACACGACACACTCACAGTCGCGTGACGCTCCAGGGTCTGGCAGGCGCCAATCACGCACTTTTTCATTTTTGGCTGTGAGACAAAAATGGTGTGCAATTGCGCATCACTCCAAGGTCCCGCGCGCACTTTCCGTGTGTGTGGAGCTCCGGAGCCGCAGCGCTTGCGCTTCCTGTCCCAGCGCAGGAAGGAAGGAAGAGGAGGGGCTCTCGTATGAGCAGGCAGCAGCTGTGGAGTTGAAGGAACCAGGATGCGAAACCTCTCAGAAGAGGCTGTTCGCATGATCCCCAAACCCCAGCTCCGCAAAAAGGTGAGTTGCGCGAAGGGCCTAAGAGGAGTCGCATCCACTGAAGTTTCTC